>CM014099.1:3887931-4144548 GCA_004119915.2 Collichthys lucidus | reverse complement strand
CTGCAGCTTAAATAAAAACAAACTGCACGACGAAGATTTTAAAAAAAGACGTGGGGCGTCGCTCTGTGAAAGACGAGACCTCGCTGCCGAAACGCAATTAGGCGACATGATATGCATATTAGCACGATTAGCTGATTAACGCGGCCCTGTGGAATCTGACTCACTTTAAACGCAATAAGGCCAGTGACAAACTTCCGTGTGTGTGTGTGTGTGTGTGTGTGTGTGTGTGTTATCTGATCGTGGGTGGTGGGGTGTGTCTTCTGAAGTCCCTCACAGACACACACACACACACACACACACACACTCATGTTCCGGAGGGAGGACGGTGGATGGATGTTAGAAATCTGTCCGTGCCTCTCGCGGTGCACGCCGCATAACTGAAGTGCAGTTCAGTTATTCCATAATGAGAAACAGCATGCATATTAATTATATCTGATTACATCCAGCTACCACACACACACACACACACACACACACACACACGAGGCAAAGATGAGGTGTGTCCTGTATTCAATTAAGGCAAGAGAGAGACGACAGCTCAGGGTTTTTATTCTTTTACTGTAAGAAGTTGGAGATGGAAGTCGTGTGTTTCTCGAGTGTGTGTGAAATGAACTCCGTCCTTGAGCCGCCTCTGGGTCCGTTTACCTCCGTCCTCCAATCATGGCGTTCCCTCCTGAAGCTCGAGTGTGGTCCAAGGCGAGGCGAGGCGAGGAGGTTGACAGCGCGAAGGAGGGGCTTGACCTTTGACCCCGCCGTGTTGGTTTTAATTAATCCACTTAAAGAGTTCGTCCGCTTGCATTATGTGTCGCTTTATATCCCGCCGGACCCGAGGAGAGGCACAAATCCATCTACCTAATTACCGAGACCACTGTTTGAATCTTTAAATCCCCTCTGAGTGTGTGTGTGCGCGTGTGTGTGTGTGCGCGTGTGTGTGTGTGTGTGGTGTGTGTGTGCTTTATCTATAAGCCAGACCCTTTTTCTCCCTTCAGGATTATTCTGGTTTCAACCAAAGGGGTCGGACTGAAAACATCTCGTAGACTCAGTCTCTGATAGTCGTTTTGTTGTGATGGGAGACGGCGAGTCCGTTATGTAAAAATGAGACCGAGCTCGTTCGCCAAATTCTTTTTTGACTATTAACTTGATAAATCCTCGTAACTTTGGAAAAACCTCCTCCCGTCTTCTTCCTTTCCGTTGTTCCATCACTCCGTTAACATGACGCTCTCCGCTCGTCCTCCCTGAACGCTCGCAACTCAGTTTGACTCGTGAGCGATGACGTCGTTTCGGTCATGTGACGTCCCAACGAGCTCAAAGCCAAAGCGCGGGGCGGGGGGGAGGTGTTTGTTATTCTGGGTTTAGAGGAAACACCTCAGAAGGTTTAGACGACAGAGCGGCGACGTCGCTCGAGCAGGGGAAAGAAATCGGACTCCTGAGTCGGGCTGTGAAATTTTGAAGTTTTGCTTTGCAGAGCAAAGTTCAGTCACCTTCGGGATGATGCGGATGTGTTCAGAGAAGAACTGCACGTGATGTTTTGCACCATGAGGGACGTTTTTGTGCTCGTTAGACGACGACGTGATGCAGAGAAAAGCCGGGTGACGAGTTTAAAGGGAAGCGATGGCAGCAGGAGGGAGTGTCGGGGTGCCACAGGCTGACATTTGGGGGGGGGACTAAAAATTCACTCTCCACTTCCCACAGCTGTCAATCAAAGCTTTGTAGCGCCAAAGAAACAATACGGCATTCAGCAATCGGAGTGACGGAGGCGGACGGGGCGGGCAGAAGGAGAAAGAAAGGGAGGGCTCGAATTCCTCCGAACCCCCCCACTGGAATCAGCAAAGGGATAATTACATAGCTGAGGCGAGAGTGCGTCACACGACACAAAAGGAGACGGAGGAAAGATGACAGAGAGGGAAGGAGGGAGGGGGCGGGACTGGAAAAGCTACAGAGGAGCAGGCGAGACTAGAAATTACAGGCGGAGCGGACGGAGGATGTGGGCGAGACGCGTCCAGGTGTTGTTTGGAAACTTGAATGTTCAGTGTGTGACAGAAAAGCAAACGCTCCTGAATCCATCGGCTGCTGTCGGTTGTTTTCTTTGCAGATTTACGTGAAAAGAAAAGAAAAGTCATGCAACAGTAACGAACATTCACCTAGGATAACGTTCTCTTCGAATAAAGTTCCCACACTGGAAATTTCAGCTGTGAAAATTCCTGCAAACCTTAAACTTGCCGTTACTCATCAACAGCTGGTTTCACTGCAGCTCTCAAAGAAACATTTTAAAAACACCTTTATTGTCCAGACGACACGTTCAAACCCCCAAATCGTTCAGTTTGCATGTCGACAGATCAAACTGCCGCTCGCACGTTTTGCACATCAACAGCTGTCACACACATTAATAGAACAGTTTGCGGGTTTCCCCAAATGTCTTCTGACGAGTCGAGGTGGTGAACCGCTTCTAGTTTCTCATCTCGTGATGAGTTCAGGTAGCCGCGGTCTTTAGATACGAGGTGTTAATGATAAAAGCAAATCTGCAGCTTTTTGTGCGTTTGCAGTGTTTGTGTGTCGCAGCTTTTGCAGCTGAGGATGTCACGTTTTCATCAGTGCACGCTCGATAACGTTGATGAGCTTTGGTTTGAGAGGAGGTGAGATGTTTGCCACGAGGGGAACGGGACACATTTAAAACACATGTCCAAATGTCAGAGCGTTGTTTCTGCGTCTTAAAGTTGAACCCTGAGTATTTTTGAAAGTACATTTTAATCGCGGCGCTGCATCATACTCACAGGTCATGCTCACACACACACACACACACACACACACACACACACACACACACACACACACACAGTCTGTCTCTTTAATGTTATTTTCGACTAAAACAACTGTTGTCGTCTGTCACGGCAGATGCAGTAGCTGCTTCTTTTTTTTTCATCTTCTTCTCCCGGCAGAGATCGGCTTAGTCAACAGTAGCCGCAGGGATTGAAAACTGTACGGCGCACACACACCTCACATGACGATCTGCGTGCTGTTTCCGTGTGTGTGTGTGTGTGTGTGTGTGTGTGACGGTATATAATCAGTGAGGTGATGTGGAAATCAGAAACGCTTGTTGTCGTCTTTGTTTTCATGCTTTTCTTCTTCGTTTTTTCTTTCAGACACTTTGTTTCTTGTTCATATTCTAACCCGACCTAAACTGCTCGGTACAGCCCATACTTTAGACTCTGCACACACACACACACACACACACATGCACACACACACTTAACACCACTGGCCCAAAGTGACAAATCTGTTTAATAATGCATCACCTGGAGCACGGCGCTCTGTCTCTCTCTCTCTCTCTCTCTCTTTCACCGACCCGCTCACTCTCTCCTCCTCACACACACTAATCATTCCCTTTGGCTGTATTTTAGTGCTGTACTTTGTTATAGTCTGATTCTCACAAGCAGCAGGCCTATAAAGCAGCTTTATACCTGCGAGTGTGTGTGTGTGTGTGTGTGAGCTTTGTGCCGTATGGCTTAACACACACAGGAAGTATAGAGCAGACTCTCCTCCACCTTCTCTCTTTACATCCATCGTTCCTCCTTTACCTCACAGTCATTATCCGCGGTGGATTTCCTCCGCTCTCTTTCAGCGCATCACAACCCCCCCTCTCCTTCTTCTTCTCCTTCTTCTCCTTCTTCTTCTTTGTAACCAGGAGGTGGTGGGGTGAAGGGGTGGGAGAAGAAGACAGCGATGAGGGAGAGAGAAGGGGAAGAAAAATAGATCTTGTCTGAATAAATAAACAGCTTTCCCTCTCTTTTGCGAGCGAAACGGAAAGCTTAGCGGAGTGAGGGAGAGGACGGAGGGAGTGAGGGAGGATGGGATGAGAGGAGGAGGAAGGAGGGAGGGGGGCATTGGCACAGTGCCCGGTGAAAATAAGAAAAAAATAATAAAGGAATTAAATCTGTGTGTGTGTGTGTGTGTGTGTGTGTGTGACTGATGACGCTCCAAGTGGAGCCAAAAAAGAAAAATACCCGAGGCCAAACAAAAAAACAACTGACCAATCAGAGCGAGCGTTCACTTCAGCGGGTCAGATCGAAGCCGCGCACCACCGAGGCGACCCGTGCAGGAAACGGTTATTCTTCACGTAGATGTCGCAGAAATAACGACGACGATTAAGCCGATAAACGTCTCATCTGGTTCCGTTCGGTTGCCGCGTCGGGTACGATGTAGTTTGATCGACTCCGCCGCACGAGTATGAATCACGCTTTAACGGCAGCGTTGGTTTCGGTCGGAGGTTTTATTGTGCCACGGTGTGAAATATGTTTCTGGCCGGGTCAAAATATCGACCAAAAGAAATAAAAAAGTATCCCAACGAGCTTTCAGGAAAAAACCTGCATCAGTCACACTGCAGAGAGAGAGAGAGAGAGAGAATATGGAGAGGATGAGAAAGGAGAGCTAATGAATTATGGGTGGCCTGTGAATAGAGAGAAAAAGAGAGAGAGAGAGAGGTCTGCGCTCTGTCGCTCTCTCTTCCTCCTCCTGGGTTATGGAAGTGTCACGCTGTGAGTGTTGCCATGCAGATGGTGACCCTGGAGTGTTGCAAAAGCGAAGAGAGAGAGAGAAGGGGGGGAAGAGAAGGAAGAGAAAAACAGAGCGAGCTCAAGAGAAAAATAAAAAACAGAGAGAGACGATGTTTTTTTTATTTCTTAAAGGCAGGAAGTGAAGCTGATTGGCCGCTAGAGTCGGGTTTAATCACATGATCGCTGTCAACGGACGTTTGTTTATGAACGCAGATACTAATAACTACCACGTTTAGATCGTGATTCTAGTTTTGATCAGGAATTCAAACTACGTCACGATGGAGGTACAGTACTGCGGTTAAACCCACAAAGCTGTACGGCGCCAACGAGCAAAAAAGGGGGATAAGAAACTGGACGTGCACGATCTCACACTCGCTCGGTGTGCATGTGCATGAAGAAGATCACACACAGAGTGCTGAAAAGTCTGGGGGAATGCTGCAGGGTGGAGTCCAGATAGCGGGAATACTGTATGATGTAACACATGAGGGCTGATTCGCTCCAGACTCTCGAGTCTGTGTGAAAGAAAAAGGAAAACCCCCGTCCCGCAAACCCGTACGGAGCATTAGCTCATCGTGTTGTAAACCTCTAAAATCTGACTTTGGTTATTCACTCAGATCTGCTGTAATACTTTCAATGCTTTTATTGAACGGAGCACGGTGGCTGTAACCGTCTCATCTACAGTCGTGTTTGGAGAAGAACAACCGTCCATCGTGGACGAACTTCAACCAATCTGACCAACAAACCAAATAAGTCTTACCCAGCCAGTCAGAACAAGAGTGAAAACATCTTATTGTAGCAAGGAAAGTCCATTCCTCATACACATGATGCTTGCAGCCAACATTGCTGGTTCTGAGTCACACAATAAGCTGCCACTTGTTCCTCATAGGATGCGGATTGTCTGAACACAGAGCTCTTGCAAGATTTATTGTAAGGTTAACCTGACCCAGGACCTCCCAGTCGAGTCATGTCCAAATTATATTCAGCCCTGATTTTGAGAGCGAACCAGAACAAACACACCTGGATGAGGGTTTAATCAGCTCTCTCTTTTTTCCTCTTTCATGCACATCAAGTTTGGATCTTGGATATGTTTCAGATCAGGAAGATCCTGAATTCATAAGCTGCTTGACTAGTAACATGCAACCATGTTAACGCGGGTGTGTACATAACTTTATGCCGACATCATTTGCTGCTGCTACAGCACACATCCTCCTTTTTCTGTTGTTGACTTAACTGAAATCTAACGTCCGTGCTTGTTGGGGGAGGGGATTAGATCTGCACGCAGATCCTTTGTGTCAGGTCTTAACTATACAAGCGTTTGCTCTAATGGCCGATTCCAGAACAGTGTGGAAGTGAAGACAGAGTTCTGTCAGTCCAAAAATATGGAGATCATCATCTTGTACCATGAGATCCTTCAGATCTTCCTGTTGTATCTATAGAGCCGCACACAATCGTTTGTCATTATTAAACCTTTGATTCTTTCATGACTGGGACACTGTTTAAAATCGGTGACAGTGCATAGAGATGTGCAGATCTCAGTTCTAAAGAAGTTTAGATAAAGGCAGGGGAATTCTCACTCTGCACAAAAATGATCATGACAAACTATTGCTTAACCGTGCACTGTGCATGCCCAGCTTTCAAAACCCAAGAACTTCCTTTTGGTTTTGCCTGGAAGCGGCAAAGCGTTTTTTTGTGTTACAACATTTCACCCCGTGACACATTCTTGTTGGATCTGTTGGCCAATAAAGCCGGTTCCCTTATGACTTTACTTATATAACTCAGTGATTTAAAGTGACATTCCTCCACTAGAACGTTCATTGATTTTTATATGCAGACACAGGAATAGTGCAGATTCTGTTTATTATAAGATGTTTCTTTTTATGTAGTTCAGCAGGCGATTTGTGCAAACCGAACTTCATCGCTGCAGCCGAGTCTTAAAGCCAGCCAGGTGTTACAAAGTAACTTGTCTTACTTATGCTTTGCTTCCAAAGACGACAGCTGCAGAAACAGTGTGTGTTATGGGAGTGGACTGTTGCTTAATGTTCTGCTCGCAGTCAGATGACTAAAGAAAAGAGCCCTGGAGCCATCGTGGTCATTACATCTCATACTGTGAATGTGTGTGTGAGAGAGAGAGACATGCATATGAAGTGGAAAGTACAGACCTCAGCTTCTCCTGTAGAGTTTAATATACAGACTTTAAGGACATGTACGTAAACATGTGTTTGTCACTTATAATGGAGGCCACTAAAAGCCTAACCCCAAAGAAATCAAGTATGTACAGTCGTCCCTCGTTATAACACGATTCACTTTTCGTGGACTCGCCGTTTCGTGAATTTTGTGTAATTTTGCATGTTTTTTTTCACTTCATACTGTACAGTATGAAAGCGCGTTTGTGTTCTGCGTGCTGATTGGCTAAGTGAGAATCGCACATGTGTTCTGCGTCCTAAATTGGCTAAGGGAGTACTGTACAAAATGCGTGTAAAAAGGTGTACACGTGTGTGGTTAGAGGTTTTACGGCCTTAATACATGTATAATAATCCTAAAACTTAATTTGCGGATTTCGTTTATTGCGGGTTATTATTAGAACGTATCCCCCGCGATAAACGAGGGACCGCTGTACTCTAAATTAAAGAGTTCAGGGTTCCCACGGGTGCTTGAATTCTTTGAAAATGCTTAGATTTCAATTCAGTGTTTTCAAGGTTGTGAAAATGCTTGAATTTATTGTAAAGTGCTTGAAAATGCTTGAAATTTGTGTGATGTCTATCTCAATAAACCAAGAGAAAACAAAAATGTTTCCTAAGCGGCTACGCGTTGATCCGATGCCTTTACATGCAGAACTCGGTTATCATACTCGCTTGGTGTTCTGCAGAGAAATAACAGTAGACTACTATCCACACCTGTTGGTCACTGTTATTGCGCTATGGTAGTTACACAATACACCGCTCACAAGCTGAGAATACAAGCCAATTCACAATTAGTTAAAAATCCAAACAGTCAATCTACCACCATATGAAATAATGCTAATTAGACCCATATTATTATGCCATACAGTGGCACCGCTGCGCTTCCCATGACCATCATGGCAAACACAACTAGTAGGCTACCTATTTAAAGGTGCTGGAAAAATGGAAAAACTGGTGCTTGAAGGTGCTTGAAAAGTGCTTGAATTTGTTCATGAAAAGGTGGGAACCTGAGAGTTTCTCTTTGGTCCTCAGAATTCATGCAAGTCCCCAAAAGTACGTGTCGAAACTTCTGTCCCACAACGTAATTAATACAAACACGCACACTCTCTCAGCGGGAGCTCTCGTCTTACGAGTTTTGTTTCTAGCTTTCTTTTTTCTTGAACCTCGTTTCTTCAGTTCTTTTCTTTCTGTTTCTTTCTTTTTCTCTCTCTCTCTCTCAGGACCACTGTTTTAAACAAAGCATCTTCGGATCTTTTGTGTGTGCCTCTCTTTGACATAATCCTGGTGTCTGTTGCCGTGGTTACACTTTCTTAATGTGCCATTGATGTAACTGTACGTATTAAAAAAAAAAGCTTCACAGACTGCCGGCGCAAAAAAAAAAAACAACTTTTAACCGCGCTTCGCCTTCTCGCTCTCTCGTCGTGTTTTCTTTTGTGTCAGGAATACAAGTGCACTTGTCTGCACCACTTTCTTATTGATAGGATGTACCTGGTAGCTGGTTATTTTTTGGGGGTTACAACTAATACAGGCTTTTTTTTTTGTGACTATTTTCATGCCTTGTCTGAAAAAGCAATTAAGGCAAACTCATTAAAACCAGTAGAAATGATACAAGTGCACTAATGTGTTGTCTGATCCGAAATGTAGAGTTCTGTTGCACAATCAGCGTTGCATTAATTAAATTGGCATTCGACGTGTAATCAAAACAGATTTATCGCCGTAATGCGAGTGTGTGTTCGCGTGTCATCGCTCGAGTCTGTGTCGCATCTCGTGGCCGTGCAGGCGATGAGCTCCGCCACGGCAACATTATGACAACATTTCATCTCATCCCCCTCGACGCCATGCTTTGGAAGATGACGGTAATTTGGATGAGATGTTTCAAGGCCTTGGGTTCTCTCTCCTCCGCTTTGCCGACGGTCCCCGGTGCACTGCAACATTAAAGCGAGACTGGAGCGTGAACGTATGGCTGGCTATTAAATGGCAATCACACACAGAAGAGCTCTTTTATAGACGAACACATTTCTGCTTAATAGCTCTCGGAGCAGAGTCGTCCAAATATGACATTTCGAATGAAAGCCCTCCGAACGCCGGCGCTTATTAAAATCTTTGCTGAAATCTTTCAATTTGTCAGTTTTTACGTGATGTGGGTCAGAATGAAATCTGGATTGCAACCTGAAACTCTCGGCTTTAGTTATGTGATCACGCTTTTTCGAGATTTCACGGGTCCTATCAAGCATCAGGGGTGTCTGGCTTTTCTCTAATAGTGTCATGCACAGTTAACTCGCGGTACAGCACCGCAGTCTGTGTTCCAGGCCGCTCACGGCAACAGCTTAGGCCAGCGGCGGCACAGGGAACCTCTGTGCTCCGTGTCCTGAGATTACCGAAACCTCTCGCCCCCTAATGGCTGCTCGAGGGCAGAGTTAATGTCATCAGCGGGCCCTCTGCTCGCCCCTGGGAGTCCCGCTCCACCCTGCCCCATTAATTTCAAGTGTTACTCATATCCTTGGCCCCTTTACTTTCCATCTCTCTGCCCCCCCTCCCTCCCTCACTCATCACCTTGGTGCGCCCAGCCCAATCTCGGCGCTCTCCTGGCTCATTTTGAGCTGTAATTGGACAGGAGTCCCGGGGGATGGTCGTCAGCACGCCCCAGTGCCTCGCGTCCCATCTCCAGAGTGGAAACACGCCCCGGCCATGGTCGATAAGCAGCGCTCCCCCTGCTCAGTCCAACATCGCCTCCTCTGCTAACTTTCAGTGGGAAGAATGACTGAGCATTTCTTCTCTAAGAGCCCACAGCAAAGTCTGAACGCCTCACCTCTCCATCGTGTAGTCAAGTCTGTTAAAGTTAAAAAATGCAAAACTGTAAAATATTTCAGCCTTTTTTCCTAATGCAGCTCATATTGTTTCAAGAAATTTTTCATTTTTCAGTCCATCTTCTTTTGAGATGCTCAAACGACGTGATTTCCTTTGGAAACTCGACGCACCGGCAAATGTTTACACTCATTTGAAAGGTGTATTTTCAGAATTTCATGTTTTATTTGTTTTGAAACAAGTCAAGTAAACTCAGGCTGCTTCAGCGTCCCCATTACAGCTCAAATTGATGTTATGAAACACTTGAAATATTCTTCTACACAGGGAATATTCCCTTTCACTTGTTATTCAGTAAATAAGCTTGAGTTTAAATGGATTTTCCAATGCCGGGCTCCATTGATTTCAATGGGAAATCGACTGAATCTGGCCTGATAGCAGGCGAGAATATCCATATAATAACCAATCTCTGTTCATGTAGATCATAAAGATCCATCAGCGTTACACTGCGACTGTTTCATAACCAGCTAAAGACCTCTTGTAGTACGTCAACACAAGTATCACTCGGGTTCAGTCTAAACTGGCAACCAGAAGAAAGAAAGTGTCGTTCTTTAAAACACAATTTTACTTCCAGAACCACATCGATACGTGCATGAATATTTGAGGGACGCTGCATTTTCAAGACATCTTAGTACAGTGGTCCCTCGTTTATCGCGGGGGATACGTGCTAAAAATAACCCGCAATAGACGAAATACGCTTTAAAGTTTTACAATTATTCTACATTTTAACCCCACACACTTTTATACACTTTTCTCAGACAGGCATTAACATTTTCTCACGTTTCTCTCTTACTTAAACTCTCAAAGTTCAAACTTTCGCAGATTTAACAAAATAAAGTACAATACTGTTTTAGTAAATGAAACCGTATTTCACACTTCCTCTTTGTCCTGGTGCCGCTCCGCTGTAACAGCTTTTTTCTCCTTGGTGCAGGTGTTTTTCTCCGGGTGCAGAACATACAACTCATTTTGTACAGTACTCCCTTAGCCAATCAGGACGCAGAACACAATGCATGTTCATACTGTACAGTACGCTGTAAAAAAATCCTGCAAAATTACACTAAACTGAGAAAAGTGAACCGCGAGGGACCACTGTACATTCATCCAGTGACTACATCAGGCACAAATATGATCCTGCCAGTCTCTTTCTCATTGCTGCACACACACACTTTATATGTGTTTGGATGGCGCCGTGTGCCAGCTTTTTCCTCGAGCAGCATTTGTGCTGGTAATCCGTCATATGAGCCCCGTCTCATCGGAGGCACAGGAACATTTGGAGCCGCGAACAGAGAAGCAAGGATAACACCCTAAAAAGCTTCCTGCTCCTCTCCTTATTGCCCACGGCTCAATCCCCCAACTATCTCAGATCTCCCTCCTTATCGACTCTCCTTTTTTTATTGCTGAAGCTTGACGGGCACTTGACAGCTTGAGAAAAAATGCCCCCGAAACTGAGGCCCGACCTGAGACACGTTGGCCATGTTGGTAAACCTGCAGCTCCCCCAAGAGGCTGTGGCCCACTCAGGTTGAGATAAAAAAAATAATGTTTCAGTGGAAGTGTTTTTTGTTTGAATTTCATCTCGACGATAAAGTCATTTTCTTTGTCTCTCGCCATCTGTTCCAGCTCTCAGACGCTCTCAAAACATCCAGTCTTATATAATGATGCTCACTGCTGACCTGTCCTCTCAGCAGCTCTGCGACAATTACAGTTAAATACCCGACGTGTGTGTGTGTGTGTTTGTCGGTTACCAAGTAGAAAAGAAGATGGTGAAGTGTGTGTGTGTGTGTGTGTTGGAGCTGTATTGGCATTCACGCGCCGATGGATGAAAGCGGCAGCGCCGTTAATAACTGAAAGAGTGCTTAACAACAGGAGCGCTGCCCTCGCAAGAGACGGCTTTTAATAACCAGGAAGGTTTCACATTTCTCCATTTTTTTCACCACCTCCTGCCCACTCCTCCTCTTCTTCTTCTTCTTTAGCAGCTTCCTCGGCTCTATTCAAAGGAGCAAAGGAACGCCGCTGAAGACGAAGAAGAAGCATCCGTCGGCCTTTTAAAGAAAAGGTGTGTGTGTGTGTTTGCACGGTTAAAGCGAGGCGCATTGTGCAGGCGGGGATGGATAGCGCGCCATCGCTTCTGGCACGGAAGTGTATTTATTACGTCTTCCACATTATCCCTCTGTCCCCGCTGTCTAGTTGAGAGATATGTATTTGTTTACGGAGGCGGCGCCGTCTTCTTGCTCTTAATGCGCTCGCCGCTCACCCTCATTAATTCGCTTGATGGTCTTTGATTTGCCGGGCATCACTAAGTCGCATTAAGAAATGTATTTTCCCCAGCTCTTACTTAATGACACTTCCAGAACCAACGCAATTAAATGCACATTTAAATGCTCAAGGTCCCCCCAAGCCCACCACCACCACCACCACCCTTGCATTCATGAGCGGAGACGGGCGCTTGATTAGCACCCTGCAGAAAATTAAGCAGCTGTGGGGAAAAGGTGATGCCGAGGCTTCTTTTAGCGAACGCCACCTTATTTAGTGCTCTTTCTTTTTCATAGCACGGCACTCAAACTGATAATAGGAACTCGGGGAACGCCGTCATGAGTAATCGATCCATGAGGTGGTGCTGAATAAAAAGATTTACTGATTTACTGTCTTTAGTAACAGTTTCATGGTATTCTCGACGTCCCATGCGCCTTGTTGGGAACTATTTCAGGGGTAGTCAGTTCTGATTTCAGGTTGTTTAAGTCGCATTATAATTTAGTTATACGTTACAATTATTTCATATATGTATCGAAGCAGCATTATGATCGTATCAACATCTGCACAGGATGAAACAAAGAAAGCTATAACTCAACGTCAGGTCAATAATATTTATCCTCAGTGCAACTCTGGGATCTGGGCAGCTACATACAATAATAAATAATACATCAGATAAATAATAAAAGTCAAAGCAAAGTGAATTTGACTTTAAATAAAAAGTACTTCCAGCAGAAAGTAGCTCGAGCATAAACTGTGGATTGTGTTACGAGGACGCTCCTTTCACCCTTCACTGTGTTGGCAGCGATCTCAAATCCAACTAACACCACCACAAGTGGAGCAGCGTCCTCTTCGGCGTAGTCATTTGGACGAGCTGACCCTCTAGGTCAGGGGTTGGCAATTAGCGGCCCGCGGCCCGCCAAGAATTATATCTGGCCCGCTAGATGACGTTGATTTATTTTATGGTAAATGGACTGTACTTATATTGCGCCTTTCTAGTCTTCCGACCACTCAAAGCGCTCTACACTACATATCTCATTCATCCCATTCACACACATTCATACACTGATGGCATTGGCTACGGAAGCAACTTGGGGTTCAGTATCTTGCCCAAGGACACTTCGGCATGCAGAGGAGGAGCCGGTGATCGAACCGCCGATCAACCGCTGATTAGTGGACGACCCGCTCTGCCTGTGAGCCACAGCAGCCGATATATTTTGAAATATCTTTTAAACCTCATGTTCCTGTCTAAAATACAACAATTCCACAGATTTCACAACATTTTGAAAAGTAGCTGATAAGTAACGTGACAGCAGCCAGAACGTCCTCGCAGCCTCTTTACTTGATGCACAGGTCGGAACGCTAATCGGCACGTGCGTGCGCTGTAACCTGTGAAAATAAAAGTGTCTCTTGTAACGGACAACGTGAACAAATGTGTTTCTTTAATTAGAAAAAACAAAAACTGCCCTGGTCCAAACTTTTTGCCGACCCCTGCTCTAGGTGTTACGGGCACGATGGATGCTTGAGACGTTCCCATGGTCGCACCTGTCTGGCATAAATCTGAATTTACTTAGATAAATATCGGCACCTCCCTCCACAATGAGCTTCTCCTCAACAGTTGGCCTCCCCGAAAGTCCACGTGCTGCCATTCGATATGTCGACATCCAACACTTGCAGCTCTGCTATAAAACTCCGTCTACTCAGTGAACGGCTCCATGAATATGTATACCTCGAGGTTGTTACCGCATTCACTCCGTCTCTCACAATGGTATTTTTTTTCTTCTTCCCTCAATTTGTGCTCACTCATCTCATTTACATGTATCCATACCTCTTGAGCTCTACAGCTGAATAGGCCTAATTGAATAGTTGATCACATATTAATCTAATTAGTCTGGTTCAGTCCTGGTCATTGTGCGCTCCATTCATTTATTCTGTCTTGTTATTGCGTTCTCTCAGGCCGGAGGCTGTGGCCCCAGATGGTTTACTATAGCTTGCATCGCTGATCTAACTGGGGGTTTCTCTCTTTTGTCTCCGGATCAGACTTCCATACACTGCACTCTGATCACAGATATAACAGAGGGAGGAGAGAGACAGAGAGAGGGGATGGCAGAGTGGAAACAAGGGATCAAGAGGTGGTGGAGAAAGAAAGTTGGCGAGGAAAAGGAAAGAAAGAAAGAGGCAGAGAAAGATAGGACCATTACTGTCGAGGGTGATCATCACCATATCCGAGTTTTCCATGAAAAGGCAACAAGTGGAGCCTAATGGGAAATATGCAGATGTATGCAAATGTGTGTTGGATGGGTCGCCCGGAGGCCCGGTGGGAGATTAAAGCTCTTCGGGATGGAGTGGGCTGTGGAGGAGACTAGCACTATGAGCTCAGTGCTGCCATATTAAACAGAGGGAAAACCAAGCGTGGACCAATCGCCGGGCCTTGTTGTCAAGCTCATCGGCATTAATCTCACAAATAGATTCACGCTGATGGCGTGGCGGACTCTAAAGTGATCTGTCAAACCACATTGGTAGCCGGCGAAGCGATCCATGACGGACATCTTTAATTTGATTGTATCTTCGCGAAGATGGAAGCCCCGGTGCTTTCATTGTTTTACCACGATATCGGATCCCCACACCGGGGCCCCTCCGGGGGCCTTCCGCGTGGATTTGATGGATGAGATCCCAGCGTCGCTATTTCACACCTGTTTCCAGGGTTGATCGGCCTAAAAGTGACTCGAGCAGAAAGAGAACGAGACGGAGAGGAAAGGTAGAGGCTGAGGCAGTTAAGACTCTTCCTCCAGCTCTCCAATCATTCACGCTTCACTTCCACATTTGATCCACGGCAGTCCCTCAACCCGAGTCTGCAGCTGCTGGGATGGAGGTGTGGCTGAGTGTTACAGACTGAGTGATAGAGGAAGCGTTTCAGGTATCCAGGGATATAGAGCTAACCATGAATACCCTGGAAATGCTGTAAATTGTGTTTAGAAGCAGCCGGCAGGTGGAGCACGTTGACTCGTCAATACAAAAGACGAAATATCAGATTCTTTGAAATATACAAACTTCCTCCCAAGGAGCTTTTTTGTTAGATATATACAATCATCAATCCATTTTGTTGAAGTTTTTGCTATAGATACCAGATAAAACAATTTAAATTAGTTGACTTTTGTATTCTGGGTCGACTTTAGATTCATTGAAAAACTGTGATTTTCCTTTTCCAACCATTATCACCAAACTGAAAATTGATATCTGCCAAAAAGGTTTTAAACCTTCAGTGCCAATACTTTGTTTTCCTCATTTTTATACTAAATTGCAGCTTGCCAAGCTTTTTGTGTCTTAGGTTTAATAATGTTGGACAACAATTTTTGAAATTCTTCCATTGGTATCGAGCAAGAGCGCTGCGTCTTTAGCTCTTTTGGATAATTGTGCACCATCAATGAAACGTCTCATTGTTTTTTTTACCACTAACAGGCTCAGATTGTTATTATAAGTGTCTGACAGCGAGTAAGATCCTTTTTGTTTATCAGAAACAGCAATTATATCTCGGTGTTCAAAGCCAGCAGACTCCATTAACTGTATTTTTATTTTTTTTTTGCCTGTAACGTCGTACCATCATTCAGACATGACAGAGACAAAATAAAACTCATCTTGTTTGTCTATTCTCGCTCGATACTGGACCAAATTCGAAAAATCGTTGTCCCCTTTTTAGTCACAGACACAAAAACATGGTAAATTAGTCCAGGTTAAAGTTTGTTTAGCGTAACCGTGGTTATGGTAAAGAAATGTCAATCAGTTGTTGGTCTGTGACAGGATGCCATGAAATTGAGAAGCACTGCACGCCTATCTATCTTCGGTGCTACTTAAAGGTCATGCTACTTCTAGCATTGGCACGAAATGTTGGCGTTGTATAAGTAATTGCTAAGCTGCTCGATCTCCAACCATCTCCGAGGTTTTCCAGTTCCATGGCCAGCTGCCATTTCTGGACACAATGTTATGACTAAAGTGCAGCATGTGCCAGCTCTATACATGGCCCCCTCTGTCTTGAAGCAGCCTGCATTGGCAGGTGTTAAGTCTCAAATGTTCACATCCGTCCAATGGTATTTGGCAGCATCATAAATCTACAGTTACTGTTAAACACACTCCCTCCCTCTAAGAGCGCCCATATCAATACTCTGACGTTCACCCTCCCCAACACCCTTGAAAACCTTGTGAAAGACTCCGGCACCCACGCTATGGTTAGAGACTCTTTTCAGCGTTTTGGTCCTCAGAGCTTTAATCAAGTATATTTTCAAGACAAGGAGAGAGAGACCATGAAGTGGTCGGGTTATCGCAGGTCAATTGCAGCTCTCTCTTAGTCACATTCTCTTGAACCCTATTAGAGCTGAGTAGGGATGATGCTCCGGCAGCCTAGCCTACCCTAACAGTCACAGCTTAATGCATTTATACTGTATGTAAGAGACTGTTAATTGACAGACAGCTGGACTTTAGTACAGTGGCCCTGAAGTGCAAAACACAACAGCAAATTTAAAAACACAATAGCAAATCAAATAACACAATAGCAAATCGAATAACACAACAGCAAATCAAATAACACAAAGCAAATCAAATAACACAACAGCAAATTCAAAAACACAACAGCAAATTCAAAACACAAGCAAATCAAATAACACAATAGCAATCGAATAACACAACAGCAAATCGAATACACAACAGCAAATCGAATAACACACAGCAAATCAAATAACACAACAGCAAATCAAAAACACAACAGCAAATTCAAAACACAACAAGCAAATAACATAACACAATAGCAAATCGAATAACACAACAGCAAATCGATAACACAACAGCAAATCGAATAACACAATAGCAAATCATATAACACAACAGCAAATTTAAACACAACAGCAAATTTAAAAACACATAGCAAATCGAATAACACAACAAATCGAATAACACAACAGCAAATCAAATAACACAACAGCAAATCATATAACACAACAGCAAATTCAAAAACACAACAGCAAATCGAATAACACAACAGCAAATCGAATAACACAATAGCAAATCGAATAACACAATAGCAAATCAAGTAACACAACAGCAAATCGAATAACACAACAGCAAATCGAATAACACAACAGCAAATCAAATACACAATAGCAAATCATATAACACAACAGCAAATTCAAAAACACAACAGCAAATCGAATAACACAACAGCAAATCGAATACACAATAGCAAATTGATAACACAACAGCAAATCAAATAACACAATAGCAAATCAAGTAACACAACAAAATCGAATAACCAACAGCAAATCGAATAACACAAGCAAATCGAATAACACAACAGTAAGTCGAATAACACAACAGCAAATCGAATAACACATTAGCAAATTAAAAACGGAAAGTGTAGGTACCCTCGGGTGACATGAATGTCGCTGATTGGACTAGTGGTCTTTGACCGGAAATACACGGCTTACATGTTTTTAAAATATGAGCGCTGTTAATGACAACGTACGCGCTGCTATTGAAGAATATTTTGATGCACGACATGTATATGACGTGCATCAAAATACCTACCCTTCCGTTTTGAATTTGCTGTTGTGTTATTGATTTGCTATTGTGTTATTCGATTTGCTGTTGTGTTATTCGATTTGCTGTCGTGTTATTCGATTTGCTGTCGTGTTATTCGATTTGCTGTTGTGTTATTCGATTTGCTATTGTGTTTTTGAATTTGCTGTTGTGTTATTCGATTTGCTATTGTGTTTTTGAATTTGCTGTTGTGTTATTTGATTTTTTATTTTTGCTATTGTGTTTTTGAATTTGCTGTTGCGTTATTCGATTTGCTGTTGTGTTTTGCACTTCAGGGCCACTGTACTTTAGCGCCTCGCCACAGATTACCTTGCCTCTTTGAACTTTTCCAAAAAGGCTCTCTGCTCGCTCTGCGTCTCGTGCCTTTCAATAGTGTCGCTCCTTCTTTGGAAATGACTTGATTGGGAACTTGACAGTGGAAATAACCTCGGCTTTGGTCACACTCTCCTCTCCCTGCGTCTGTCTTTCTTTCTCGTCGCACACCAGCTGTACCGGGATGAAGTGAAACAAGATGTGATCAGCCCCTAATGTGATTCTCATGTCTCTCGCTCTTGTCTGTTTTTAACTTACATAACCGCTTTTTCTCAAACAACGCCAGGGCCTCGGCATGTTGTCATGAAGTGGGAGTGTTTGGGGGATGTCTTCGCTTGTATCCATGGTGAAAACCAAACAGCGATGATTGAAGCTACGAAGCCAGATTCAGGAATAGAGCCAGTCACTGATTAAGGCTTATTACTTCATAACCAGGCACTGCTGTTTTCTAGGAAAGCTCAGAGCATGACCTGTACCAATAAAGAAATCTTTACACGAGCTAATGGTGTGCAGGATTGTCCAGCGGGCGAGAGGAGTTTCAGTTTGTGTGTGTGTTTCTATGTGTGTGTGTGTGCGTGATAAAGGCTTGACGTCCCCTGGGTTTCATACCATTTTGTCTGGACGTGCTCTTGCAGCGCTGCCTCCTTTAATGGTATTCCTCCGCACATCTACTCTTTGGTACATCCATCCATCCTTTCATCCCTTTATTCATCCTCTCTGCTCTGATTGTCCGACTGTAATCAATCCACGAGTCCTGGGTGGATTGCATGAGAAGATAATTCCAGAATAATTGAAATAAGATTTTTTTAAACCCTGCGCCTTTTTTTTTTCTACTTGCGTCACGTTCTTCGGTCCGGTTTCTGGACACTGGAACAGTCTGAAATCTTAAAAAACAAAAAAAACAGAAAGTTTGAACGTTTGCTTCAGGCAGAGAGGATGTCAATAAAGGAGTTACGCAATAAAATGTCAAGGGAACTACATTTGTCAAATAACTGACGTTGCGACATTTACAGCCGAGAGCTTTCGGTGTCCACTGCAGCTTCACCAGAAATGTCACTCCTTGTTGCGGTTTGTCTGACTTCACGGTGACAGGACAAGTGACGGGACTTCAGTTCTGCCTCTGAAATAAATGTAATATCCTGTTACGTGTAGTTACACTAAATCTAATGAACACTGGCTCCTCTTGACTTCTACTCTTCTCACAGTTGTCAGACTTGGTGCACACTTGTACATCATAACTAATCGATACAGTCAGATAATGCTTTGACCTTTTTCATATAAATTATTATAAATTAAATCATGGAGTAGCTCATGAACTATCAGAAATATAGAAGAAGCATCTCATGCATGGAACAGAACTGATGCAACAGCTCAGCCGTTGCAGTCATCCTGATTTCTGAATTATTAATGACGTTCTTGTGCTGAAGTGTTTTCCTCTATGTCAGAGGACCTCAATGGTTCTATAACTGCGAGATCACACATGTTAACCATTGCTAAACTATATATAAGTATATGAGATTTGAAATCGATCCCAAAACTATGATCTAATTCCCAAATACATCGTTTTCTGGATAAACAGATGGGCTGACACGACAGAACACGTTTACTGCTGCGGCGGTTCATTTGTTCCTTTAACCGAAGACGACGTGAACATCATTAATAACTCAGAAATCATGACGACTGAAATATCTTCACTGTTGCAATAATGAACGTTCTTTGCATTTGTGCATCCCTGATAGTTCATGACACGACCACATGTGCAAACTCATGATAATCCTGCACCCTTAAAAAATAAAAATACTATAATATCTTTTCTGTAGTTTAAACTACTTGTATATTACGCAGCTTAAAGATCTTCTCAAGTAACATTTTGTTGATGATACTTATTGATCAAGTCATATTTAAATACATAAATTGTGCTTTTGCTGCATAGGAGCTGATTTCTTCAGTGCATGTACAATATCAGCCTTCCTTTAGGAGTTGGTGCATCAGCTCATATATAATTTTTTTCCTGGTTTTTGAAGCATGACATGTGATAGAACAAGAACTAAAGAACAAGAAGATTGATGTGCTTTAATAAGGCACCTACCGTAAACTCTCATTGCTCAAACTTTGGGTTTTCTCTTCCCCTCGACATTTTTGACTGATGCAATGCCAATGTCAAAGACATACCGCTGCACCGTGTCCTTTTTATCCTGCGGGCAACATTCCTTCATGGCAAAAATCTACAACATGAGCTCTTTTGTCTGCTTGTCATTAGTTTGGCACATTCCCTCCTCTCGCTGTACGCAGTCCTCCTACATGTGGAACTGAGTAAACCCCACTAAGACGCTCTCATAGGGTCTTGAGTGGGACTTGTCCACCAAGTGGGGCTAATTATGCAAATCCCTGCCTCATCCTCGTTGCCCTGGGTCAAAACTGCGATATTAATGATTAAGGAGTTGATGGAGTGACGGGGGAATGGAAATAAAAAAAGGGAGGGATTGTGTGGGAGGCGAAAGGATTAGAGGAAGAGGCATGTGCCGTATGCATGAATATGTACACTTTGTGCACGTTTGACTTCCTGGCATGTGTTCAGCGGGGGGAAGAATCAAGCCCTTTATCTCTGAGCAGTCGACACTTCCCGTTTCCACAGCGACGCGCTGCTGCGTAGCTGCAGCATCTGGGTTGTATCCGTAGCGACCCCGAATCCCTGACAGGGCCCTAATCTGAGTCCACAGCAGGGCAGATTCTGTACTCCCTCTCTCTCTTTCTCTATGTGCACGATCTTTAATGTCTATGCTCAAGAGGACAGAATACCTCCAGAGATTTAAAAAAAAATCCATCAAAGTGGAGACACGGACTGGATTTCCACACGGGGCTTAGATTTAAGAATAAATGTAAGAATTTAGATAAGGAAACGTCTGATAATGAGGTTAAAATCATTTTTTGAGAACTGACTGAATGATCACTTTTTAAAGACAAGACTCCATGCTGACACAGTTTGTGATATACAGTGATCCCTCGTTTATCGCGGGGATATTCTAAAAATAACCCGCAATAAACGAAATCCGCGAAGTAAGTTTTATAATTATTCTACATGTTTTAGGGCCGTAAACCCCCTAACCACACACTTTAATACAGCTTTTTACACGCATTTTGTACAGTACTCCCTTAATTAAGGACGCAGAACACATGTGCGGTTCTCCCTTAGCCAATCAGGACGCAGAACACAGTATGCTGTAAAAAAAGCATGCAAAATTACACAAAAAATCCGCGAAAAGTGAACCGCAATATAGAGAGGGACGACTGTACTCATTATATAATGTCATGTCTTCACTTGTATCGTGACTTGTAGTTCTTGGGTTGTAACATGACTAACCAAGTAGTTTTGTTGCCAAAACTAACCAAACTGTGACCCCATCCACATGCTGGATAAAGGTTCTAAAGGGTCTGGATAAGACGCCAAAGACAGCGTTGGTATTCGATGAGAACGTGTTGTGTAATTCTGGGATTTTGTCACGATTAGCTTTAAATGTAACAGAATACACAGGAGAAGTAGCACGTTTCTGGTAAGGAACCACATATATACTCAGCCACGTCATGTGTCTTGGGAGGCTCGTATTCTATATGAAAATCATTAGGTTTCTTAGAGATGGATTGAAATGGGATTACTCAAACATCCCCAGGAGGTGTGAGCGAGCCACGATGTGGGCTGAGGTACAGCTGACTCATTTGCATTCAGGAAAAAGACAAATCCAATGAACTTCATCTAGATATAAAACAATGGGTCCAGTCACACGCGCAGGATTATATCTGACGCGCACACCGGTCACCGCTTGTGGCTATGCAAATTTGGTGAAAGTCACTTTTTAAAGCACCTAGTTAAAGTAAATACAGGACTGTTTGATACCTCGGGTGAACAGACGTCCCAGTTTGTCTGGGAATGTCCCAGTTTCGATAAACGTCCACGATTCACCTTAATATTCTTTGCAGCGCGTGCACGGGTGTTCATTATGTTCTGTCCCACTAATTAATACAGAAAACACATAATTAATGCACCACATGTCTGATTTGTCCGTTTGATGATTCAATGAATCGTCGTCGAGGTTGTTGCTCACCTGTGAGTCAGGGCGATGTCAGTATGTGAAAGGTTAGTCTGAAGAGTTTAAGGATTATTCCTCCCTTCTTCCTTCCTTCCTTCCTTCCTTCCTTCCTTCCTTCCTTCCTTCCTTCCTTCCTTCCTTCCCTCCTCCTTCCTTCCTTCCTTCCTTCCTCCATTCATTCTTCCTTCTTCCTTCCTTTCTTCCTTCCTTCCTTCCTTCCTTCTCTTCCTTCCCCTCCTTTCCTTTCCTTCCTTCCTTCCCTCTTCCTTCCTTCCTTCCTTCATTCCTTCTTCCCTTCCTTCCTTCCTTCCTTCCTTCCTTCCCTCTTCCTTCCTCCTTCTTTCCTTCCCTCTTCCTTCCTCCTCCTTCCTTCCTTCTTCCTTCCTTCCTTCCTTCCTTCCTTCCTTCCTTCCTTCCTTCCTTCCTTTCCTCCCTCCCTTCTTCCTTCCTTCCTTCCTCCCTTCTTTCCTTCCTCCCTTCCTCCCTCCCTTCCTCCCTTCCTTCCTTCCTTCCTCCCTCCCTTCCCTTCCTTCCTTCCTTCCTTCCTTCCTCCCTCCTCCCTCCCTTCCTTCCTTCCTTCCTTCCTTCCTTCCTTCCTTCCTTCCTCCCTCCTTCTTCCTTCCTTTCTCCCTTCCTTCCTTCCTTCCTTCCTTCCTCCCTTCCTTCCTCCCCCCTTCCTCCATTCCTTCCTTCCTTCCTCCCTCCCTCCTTCTCCTTCCTTCCTCCCTCCCTTCCTCCATTCCTTCCTTCCTTCCTCCCTCCCTCCATTTCCTTCCTTCCTCCTCCCTTCCTTCCTTCCTTCCTTCCTTCCTTCCTTCTTCTTCCTTCCTTCCTTCCTTTCCTTCCTTCCTTCCTTCCTCTCCTTCCTCTCCCCCTTCCTCCTCCTTCCTTCCTTCCTTCCTTCTTCAGTATCTGGCAATGAAAACATTGCGTCATTGCATCCATGGTGCGCTGAGTGCTGAAATAAATGTCCCCCATCCTGATGAAATGCTTACGGTGAGTGCACACTTAAGAGTCCTGGTACGGGAAGTTGGAAAATATGATCACCCTGTACTTAACCCAAATTGGTCTTAAGAGAGAACAAGCTGCCAGCTTAAAAAGTGACATGTTACATTACTAGTACTACAAGAAAAAAAAAATCCATTTGAATGGCAGCTGAAAGCAATAATTTAGCACAGCCACAGGGATAACTTTGGCTTTTGTGGTTACCGCAGTGCCAATCTTCCTTTAAAAACCTACTTATTCTGCATTCGGGGAATAAATGTAACTGCTGGAAATTCATCACAAACACCTGCGAGTGCAGCGCGAGCGCGGTCGAACATGTGTGATTGTTTTAACAGTCCCCTCCCTCGGATGCTCGAGGGCGTCTTACGTGTCGTTTAACAAGTGCGTAATGCGCTTTCCCCCCCGCCTCTAAGTCATGCAGGGCTCCAGTGTGTCAGTACTGGATCTCTCGAGTTAGTGTCGTTAGCTCGGAGCCGCTGAAACCGGAGCTCCTCTATGGAACCGCTCGAGCCCCCGAGAGTCCACGAGCGGTGCCAAAACTAAAGCAGGCCAAATCCTCCTCCTCTCTTCTTACTCTCTTTTTTCCCCCATTCCCCAAGCATGAGCAATTCACAGTTAATTCAATTTCCCCCCCCGGCTGGGTTCACATGGGACAGCATTGGAATTCCGGTTTGTCATGATAAAATGATTACACGGCATTGTGTTTCTCCGGGCGCCTCCCAGCGCATTTATTAGAATCTGTCAGTGTCGATGTAGATCGGCCAGCCAAAGTGCACGTCTCCACCCGCTCCTCCTCCTCCTCGCCACCCCGCTTCCCCTTCCCTCCCCGAAACTGGTTATTCCTTATGAAATACGTCGCTCCTGGCAGACGCATAATCTGATTACATCCGCTAGATTAAAAATATATTGAATTTTTCCCCCCTCCACTCTCCTCTTCTTGCGTTTTTAACCCCTCTTTCTCCAACTACTTCTTCTTCTACCCTCGCCCCAACCCTCACAGTTACTTGATTATTCACTTTTTGACTGATGTCAACTCACCAGCCGGTTTAAAGAAAGAAAAAAAAGATGAGATATGGGACAGTCATATCCTCCAGCTGCCAGTGGGACAGATGATGATGTGATGATTGATATGTTTTATCATTAATATTAAATCCAAGGCGGTGGCCTCGGTGTCGTTTCAAAGGATTCTCCACACTGTCTGAGAAACGCATCAGTAAAGAGGGAAAATAATAAATGTCTATATATGTGAAAACCATCTTGTTTCAAACTTTAACACCAGCTCCTGCAGACACGGTGATGTATCGAGGCAGACGTGGTTTAAGTGCAGTTCTCTGTTCTCCGGCTAATGACCGCGCTGCTAAAAGGGGGCGAGATGGATCTCGTGGTAACAGAGTATTCATTAGTATGCATGAAATGCTATCATGTGCACATGATTTATATAAAGTGTTAAGCTTGGAAATGGATGTTAAACATGCACGGCAGGGGCTTATACCAATATCAATATTTTAAATTTAATATATAGTCATGACGTGAAGGCGGATATTTATCCGAACGGGGCATTTTATGGATAAAAAATGACGTCTGTGCTGCTATTGGTTGATTTATGTGCAGGTATTTCTAATTTATGTCGATTAAACTGGTTGAATTGAGCCGCAGTTCCTCTAACGTCCACTCGAGGCTGGCTCCATAAGTCCCCATGTTCAAATGTCCAGAAATATGTCCATATTTTATAGCGTCTATGGTGCCAACTTGCACAGATATCAATGTTTAAAACCGCTCACATCTCAAGTCCAGATACCAGTTTTAACTGTTATCACGTACGTAGTTTGTGTTTTATCCAATTTTCACTAAAAAAATTTGCTCTTGGACTTATTTTATGTCCCCAAAAACACAAAATATTACCTCTTAACATAAATGAACTTGTGATTCTTTCACAAAGTGCACAGAAGAAGCCAAAGAAGTGGCTGAACTGCAGGAGTAGCTGCTTTGCAAGTGGAATTTTTGGAAGTCACGCCTTCGACATGTAGTTTTATTTTCCTGCAACCACTCTCTGCCACCCTCATCTCCTCACATCACCTTCTTCTGTTTCCCCCTCCTCCTCCTCCTCCCCCCTCCTCCTCCTCTCTCTCCTGTCTGGATAATATTACAGCTTATTATTTTTCATATTTCCATCCCTCCCTCTGCCCATACCGGCCTGTCAGTCAAGCTGTCATGTGTGATTTGGAGCTGTCACTCCGGCTCTGGGTTTCGGGTGTGGGGTCTCGATGGCTTGTTTACTGAGATGTGACTGGAGGTGTCACGCTGAATAGGCCCACCTCTCCTCCTCCTCCTCGCCTCCTTCCTCTTTCCTCCCCTTCCATCCTCATCCTCAAACCCTTGCTCTGTGCAGCCGGGAGAACCCCCTGTGGGGTGCAGCGATTGCGTGGCAGGAGTGCTGGTGCCGGGTTGGATGTCGGCTAATGACCGTCCCGGAGTGCCACCTTCGATTTTTGGGTGGTGGGTTTTTAAGCGTGTGTGCAGCCCTTAAGTGCATGCATGCATGCGTGCGTGAGAGTGTGTGTGTGTGTGTTCTCTCCTTGAGTGTGTGTACACTCATTCTCCCAGCCAACCAATTACTGTCCCGAGGAGCCGACAGCTGTCGCCACCATCGTCTTCTTTTTCCACCGCCATCTCGCTCCTTCCTCCTCGTCCTCCATCCGTAGCTCCTCTCAGTTGGAGGGAGGAGGGGGGGAGTCAGAGGGGAGTCTTAGCCCCGGGTCCTGCTCCCTTGGGGAGTCATTACACCACTGTGGGACTCTCACACACACACACACATGCACAGAGCAACACACACAACTTGTCTCCTCTGTCTCTTTCTATCTATCACTATGCCACTACACCCTTCAATTAGGCCCATAGCCGTCGCTTTGGGGGATTTGATGCACATTCACGTCAACACACACACACACCACACACACACACACACACACCACACACACACCACACACACACACACACTCATCTAATCCTAATGTTCCCTCTATATTTGTCATTACCCGCTTCCCAGATGGGACTCGGCCCATTGGCTTTTTTTATATTAGAGCCCTGCTGATAGAAGCGGAGCACATAGAGCTCGTGACACTTTCATCAACACAAGTTTTTTGGGACAAATTCGTCGTAAACTCGAGTTTTTTTTTTTTTGTTTTTTTACGGCAACGTGAGTTTCTCCAGATGCGGTTGCCACGGCGGCAGCGATTTTTAAGCGAGCGAGGTGCCACTATCCAGTATCCCTCGATGCTCTCGTTCTTTATCTGAGACTGTAATACAAACCAGATTGAGCTTATCTACCTCCTCTCACCACACACACACACACACACACACAGTCCAAGCAGGCCTTATTCCTCACTCTCTTGCTTGCTTCTACATGTAAACACACACACACACGTTCTGCTACAGCTTACACATGCTATCAGTCTCGATCTGTGAGTGGATGTGCCAGCGATTTCACTTAAGCGCGCGGGGTACAGATGTTGGCGGTCACGAAAAAGAATTTGGAAGAGGCGCGGAATATTTCACTTCAACCGTGAATGCTGTGTGTAGATAAGAAGCTCCTCGCTGCGAGTGTGTAACAGTTTGCATACATACGTGTGTGTGTCAGTCTTGTAGAGATTTACCTCCGACACACTCGTTAATCACAGAATTCATTAGTCACCGACTCTCTAATTGTTTACTTTCCCCTGCGGCGGTACTACACAAGGTTGCCGGCCCTCCCTGTTACAATTTTGGAAGAACATAATGGTAAATTAATTTTCCTGGTAGCTCCGATTTGATTAGTCATTTCCGAGTACACTCTATTAGCCGGGAAATTGTGTATTTGGAAGTCAGGATGGGGGTAGTCGGAGGTTTGATCGCGTTGCTTACCTGGGAACAAGTAGCAGAGACTGAAGGGGGTGGAGGAGTAATGAGCCTGAGGGATGAGTTGGAAGAGAAATGGTCTGGTCTGCTTTGAGTGGCTCTGTAATGTAGACTGAAGCCCAGCGAGTAGACGCAAGTGGAAAGACAAATTGATCTATTAATAAAACCATAATCCACTAATGGAATCAAATTGATTCACTAACTGGTTGGTACATCGCGAGCGATGCAACTCGAACAAGAGCAATAAAATAAACAGCTCGCATGAAATGACTTATTTTCATGTTTTTCTTTCCAGGCTGGTCGCTTATGGAAAACACTTTCAGCTTCTGTGTTTTTATTCCATTTTATTTCATTTCTTTGTTCCCTAAAGCAAATATTTAACTTTTTGTATCATTGTTAAAGTGAAGTGACACAAACCACACAATAATGATGACGTATAAGTATATGGCCACCTTAAATACACCAAAGCCGCCTTAAAAAAGTAGCACCAGCTTTTTAAATACTTAAATTCGGCTCACGTCTTCAGGACTCGTCCATCCATTATGCAAAGACAAAGAAAAACAAACTATGAATCCTTTCGCTGCACCGTGTTAATTATTCATAGGTCAGAAGGGTCACCCAGTTAAAAACATTTTGTTTTAGATGTCAAGCTTGCATACAGTAACCTCTGGTTCGGTTTTGGTTCCTGATAAACCAGATTTTAACAAAGATCTCTTGACATCTTTGGACCATGACATCAAGTCGCCCATTGGCGGTCATCAGCCGTCAGCCGACACATCCTAAAACCAAACAATTAAACACTTGCATGATCTATAACTACCCACCCACAGACCATGAACCTACATAACATGATGCATTTCCTGTTCAACTTGGGGAGAAACAAATTATTTGAACCAACGACATCCAAGTTAAAAAGGGGCGCTCGTTTTTTTCCAGGAGGTTAAAAAAGACTAAAGAAGAGAAATCAGAAATCAGAGTATTCGTAGGTCAAAATTCATCCAATTTAAAACCAGACTGATTCTGGAGGAATAGAAAAATGGGTTTTAGGTGTCAAGGTTGCATAACCACTTTTTTAACTGTATTTAAATACAATTATTTGAAACACAGTCTTGTTTTTGTGTAGACCTGTTGACATCTTTGGACTTGACTCTAAAAAGGGAAGTCTCCCATTGGCGAATTGGCCAATTGGTCACTGATAGGCACCAACTGGATCATTTTCTTAGTGTTAACAATGCTCGAGATGTCTAAAAACAAGAAACCACCCTTTGGTTTTTGATTCAACGTGCTGAATCATCCATAAGGACCAACGCCGGATAAATTCCAGGTCGTGTTCAGCTCAACGACGACGTCTCTGTGTTTCAGGTTGCCCCCTCCCGCCTGCAGGAAACGAGGCCTTTATGTTCTAGTTTTCTGCTCTACATTGTGAACTAGTTTCTCAAACGGGTTGACTAATTGGCTTTTTTTTTTTACTGTGTGACTTGACCCAGTGGAGCAAGTGCAGCCACCGGCTCGACGTATGGACGCCGTGTCCACGCATGTATCCGTGCCGCTCGCCGTGTTGTTCGCGTGTCCTGGCTCGAGCTGCATATGGATGAGCTAACACGGCGGCAATCTGCGCTTCGAGGCGCATGCGCCTGCACTTCTTTCACCATACTGAAATCCAGATGCAATAGACCTTATCGCGAGTGAACTTACTGAAACTATGCATTATAGATCAACACACACTCCACGCGCACATGCACAGACGTGTACACACATACATCCTACTTCTTCTTCTTCTTCTTCTTCTTCTTCCTCCTTTCAATGAATCTCCACACACGCGCCACATCACAAATGATGGGATTTAAACATCAACAGTATGAAATATTCATGTGTCAGTGCCAGGCGCTCGAGCAGAACCACCACCAAGGGGGATTTGCCTTCAGATCTGAGGATACTACTGCATTCATCCCTCTCTCTGTCTCTCTCTCTCTCTTTCTCTAACTCTCTCTGCCTCCACTCCTCCACCCTCCTCCCTCTCTCTCTCTGTTGTGTTGCAGCATCCGGAGCCATTGTCACGGTGTTGTGTACCAAAGTGTTTCTGAGTATTGTTCTAGTTTTCTGTGATATTGCCTTTACACTCTCAAACGTTGTTATGTCTGTGTCTTGGGGGGTAGTGACCTCCCTCCCTCCCTCCCTCCCTCCCTCCCTCCCCACTCGCTCTCTTCACCTAAGGCAGGAAGTGGCGAGCGAGAGATTGACTGAGAGTCAGAAACAGAGAAGAAGAGAGAGAATTTATAGTCGAGGATTTGTGTGGTCAGAGCGTCTCAGACAAGGTTTCTGAAGACGCAGAGAAGTTCAGCTTTTACTACAACCACGACTGAGATGTATAGTAACAAAGTGGAACTACTTAAGTACTAAAATGCAGTATCTGTACTTTTTTGGAGTATTATTTTTCCACTTTTACTGCACTACATATTTTTGATGAGTTTAATACTTTTACTCGGATACATTTTTCATGTGCTGAGTCGTTACTCGTTACTATTGTAGCGTCCAGCCGGACACGTGATGAATGACGAGGCGATATTGAACAAACTGCATTTATTCCTGAACGGTTTGGTTCCAGGACTCGGTGACTGTCGGCCGGAACCACGCCAAAAAAAAACAACTGAACAGTCCCGGTCTCACATCAACCATCAAAAACTTCAAGTAGAATCAGGATATTATTGTCTGAGAAACTTCTCACAGGTTTCCGTATATTGCCAAAGAACTCACAGTCTGTATCTGACAGAGCAAACACAATCTCTTTATTTTACAAGGATGATTTACTCTGTATCAATAATGCTTTCCTGGGTGCCCTTGCTACATACAAAACTATAAAACACCAGCATTAGCTATAGGTAGAAGCTGCATTTTGGGAGTCTTTAGTCTTTTGAGTGCTCGTAAAGAGGCATTTAAATCAGAAAGGAGTTTGATTTTTACACGGCGTGACTAAACACAAGAAGTAGAAAAGGCTATTAAAGAGAACAGGAAACAACCTCCTGTTAAATTTACTCTAAAGTGGAAACAAATGACATTTAAGAAGAGGAAGGAGACAGGCGAAGGGGCTGATTATTTTATTGGTTTTCCTGGAAGTACCAGCCGCACTCGGGTCAAACTTTGACGCCACGCCCATTTAGTGATGTCACAACTCGTAGTGGAGCTCATGCAGAGGTTCCTTAATGGCCAGCAGGGGGCAGGTGTTGAATCATATAGGAGTCTATGAGGAAATTACCCCACTGTTTTGTAAATGAGGGACGACACAGCAAGGTGGGCTTCCTGTCGTGTCAGGTCCAGCCTTTGCTCTTCCTGATCTCCACCTTCTTGTCCAAATATGGTCACTTCCCTCTCCAAAAAAGTAGAAACGATAGCTACGCCACTTCTTTTCTAAAGTCTATAAACGTAAATGCTCTGACGTCACTAATTTATGTCGACAAAAACCTGTTAACATTTCCATGAGTTCCAACAACTGTCTCATACAAACAGGGTAACCGGGGATGGTTTCACTTTTCTAATTTTAAAATGATAAACGCTCTTGTCCTGCTCGAACTACTGGTGACTAATACTCACACAATATGTAAGCACGGCCGGTTTTGTGATATAATACAGGATCACTGGGTTAAAATCTTAATAATCTGAGGTCTTGCAGAGAAAATTGGAAACGGCCAACTCTGTAAAAAATGTGTAAGAGCAAGGTTTATAAAGCTGAGGAGGAGAAAAGGAAGGAGGTGCACGGCGGAGAAGTTTACACAGATACAAAGAGTGGACTGGACTGAGGAGTCAGATGGGAGTCCAGCTTTTGTGTGATTACACCGCAACAATGCACCCACGCGCTTTCACGCACGTTGTCGGCGGTGGTGATCCAATTTAGGAGGTTAGAAGGGAGGGGATGAGGAGATAGAGGGGGTGAAAGGCAGCCGTGTACGAGATGCAACGACGAAGGAGGAGGAGGAGGAGGAGGAGGAGAGGAACGTTCTCCCTCCCTCTCTCTCGTTTGTCATTCTGTCGGCGCCGTATGCAGATGAGGAGCTAATATGATATCTCTGCTGAGCTGATGGATGTTTAAAATGATATGGCAACCCTGAGCAGCCTCGCCGCATGCTGCCTGCCAGGGATGGTGTGTGTGTAAGTGTGTGTGTGTGTGTGTATCACTCAGTACTGAAAACTATATCCAAATCATTGTAGCAATGACACATACTGTCAAACTTTCAACAACTTCTGTTCTGGCTTTGTACAACTTACAAAGTTTTTCCAGCGTCGGCCATGGCTTCTCTCGGTAACTGTTGAAGATATTTGTTGGTTTAGTTCATCAAATGTCAGAAAATCATCAACACTTGTTTCCATAACCTCCAGTTATGCCTTCGTATGGTTAGTTGTGTTCAACCAGCAGTCTCCAAACCCAAAGATTTTCAATTTACAGTGACATAACGCACAAAACAAGCAGATAATCGTCATATTGGAGAAGTTGCAACCAGTAAAAATGTTTTTTCGATGCACACATTTGTTTTCATGCATGCATTATGATGAGAAGATCGACACCACCCTCATGTCTGTATGGTAAAATTAACCCAACAACATGGCTGTGTTTTAGCCCATTTATTAGTTAATATAACCCAACAACATGGTTCTATTATAGCCCATTTATTGGGTAACATTAACCAGCAGAGTCATTTTCAACCCATTTTTGGGTAAACAGTCTCAACCCATAACCCAACCCTGTTGGTCTAAAACAACCCAGCGTTGGCCAGGTCCAACTTTGGACCAGCGTTGGGTTACCCAAATAACCCAAATTGGGTTATTTTTAACCCAGCAGTTTTAAGAGAGTAAAGACTGGAAACCGGTAGTCTGTAACAAAATCTGGCTGTCGACGCCTCTGGAGCTCGCTAAGTAACATGTGCCATCCTGTCTGTTTTATCCGCGAGTGAAACCCTGAGATCGCCTGACGAGTAGCGGAGATTCCTGGAAGCCATCGGACCCAGATACACAATTTTAAGAACCGCCCATGAGCCGAGCAGTCGCAGTGGAATATCGCGGCAGTAAAACCCAAAAGCCAGAAACCTTCTTGTTGCCCTATGATAATTCATTCTCATTGGACTGAGCAGTCGTGTTTCTTTGGGTCTAATAATAAACTCATGTCTGGCACATAATCCCTGCTAAAACCATAAATGTCATTTCATCATCATTTGGCCTTTGCACTGAACTAATAACATCGACTAACAGATAAATCAATTAACGGCCGAGCGTAATAAAACTTCTCAGGACTATTAATAACGGTAATTTGGAAATGTTTTGCATCGATTCTTTGTTGTGTTGAAGATCGATATCGAATCAAACTTGCATAATATCCATCACATGAAAGGTCAGTGATTGTTGCTGGATTTTTTTTCAGAAATCACTAATTCTGACACAAATAATTGTTTCAAATCTACAAGTGCAACCCCGACTTTGTCTATCTGCATCTGTCTGTGTTTCCACATTGTCATGGCGGTAATGAGACGTGGTGGTGTGGAGGTAGAGAAGGAGGAGGAGGGGATGTGCAGGACTGATTGGATTCTCCGCAGACTTCATTAGTTAAAACAAAGCCAGTTGTCCATTTGGGCTCTTTCACAGCCTAATTGATATTGATTTACTGATTTGCTCAAGGGTGATTTAAAAGCATGTTTGGTGCCATCATCAGCGCTGCCTTTTCCTCCGCTCTCTCTTCTCTCTGATGGCATTAGCGCTCCGTCCTTCTGGTAACGACAAAAACTCGTTGGTTAGGGCGCGGGGGGTTTATCAGCTTTCCCGTTGAAGCGTGGTTGACTTTCCTCTTCTTAACAACCTCGGGTCTTTACACACCGTGTCCTCCCCTCTTTGTCATTTCATCACCATCGCATTATTCTATGACATCCAGGGAGATAACTCTTTTTTTTCATGAACCAGACGAAAATCAGCGAGGGTTTATCTTTTTTTTGGACTCTTCAACCACGATGGCGCCGATGGATCGTCACCATCCGCGTAACTGGATAATGATAGTTATCATAAATGGTTAGCGGTTGGCTAAGTGAAGCATTGAGATCAATGGCAGCGGTGTTAGTGTTGGAATGAAGGAGGCCTTTTATCATGTTGATGGATGGCAGGCCTGTCTTTAATGTGACATGTTATGATCATATCAATTTGTCCTCAGTTCTCATCGACATCACTTTATTGCCTCGCCGTCTCTCACAGTCCATCAACCCCCTCCACTGTAAATCAGACTTGAAATGGCACCGTGCCACAACGTTCCATAAACCAACCATTTCTCTTCCTCCCCCTCCTCCTCGTCTCTTTTTTTAATCCACCTCTATTTTGATACCTCTCTATTTACCGTTCCTCCTCGCCTGAAGTTCTTGACGGGCATCGGCGCAGACAGCCCCCCGAAGGAAAGAGTGAAGGAATCAGACTGGGATTAAAATGTAATATCAGACTATTAAAGAGATTAGTGGTTGAGATTTCAGGGTCTGAGCCACCTCCCAATATGACGAACTGGCATTCATGATATTGATTTATTCCCCAGCTGCTTTCGTCGTCCCGCATTCACGTGGACGCGGCGATGGATCTGGATAAGGTGGCCTTTTTTTATGAGCCGGGGCCTTTTGATTGTTTAAGGAAGTTTATTCATCAAATCTATAGTTTTGAAAGAGCAGCACCGAAGAAAAGGTGGACGAGGACACGACTCATTTCCATTTCTCAAGCGGACAAAAGCAAGGTCCTGGTATTGAACCTGCTTAATGAAAGCTTCGGATCGGAACAGCGTCGCCACAAAAGGCGCCTTAATTATTTCCAATTATGACAAACCATCATTTCAGCTCAATTATGTTGCACATCCGTCAAGGCTAACAAGGTAGCAGGGTGTGATTGAGGTTCCCTATTAGTCTCTCTTGTCAACACCTTTTACAAAGAGCAATGAACGCTACGGGTCCGCGATCAACATTTGTACTGCTCAAATTTCCCTTTTGTTTTCAACTGATGGCCCCAAACATCCATCCATTTACCTCTACACCCGTCCATTGATGCTTCCACCGAAGGAATTTGCAAGAAAAATAGCAGCGAGATCATTTTTGATGGAGGTCTATGATACAATTAAACTTCTGACGGCTGGTCCTCATGATACAATTTGAACTTTTTATAGAAACAACATTTAGAAAGATCTAAAAGATCGATCGTCTTTTTTGAAGGGTTACATGTTTTGCTGCTTCTCAACAATAAAGAACAAAAGTTAATTTAGCCGAGCGTGTACCACTTCAACTCAGGCCAACTCACACCGGTGGCGGAACGGCAGCGGGACGGCAGCGCTGCAGTCACCATTTATAATCTCCTCCACGTCGGAGAAGCAAAGTCAGCTGTTTGTTGTTGTTGTTTTCTTTATACACTGTTTGTCGCGGGGTCTCGCTTACGTCCAGGATTCTCGCGTGAATACGGCCGGCTCGCTCCGCCGCCGTAACGCGGCTGACACGCGTCCGGTGTGAGTTGACGCCGGGCAAAGGACGCAGCTAAACTGAGGCGCAGCCGTCACGCTGCTGTAACGCCTCCTGTGTGAGTCCTGTGTTACGAGTCAGGTCAGGTTTGGGTTGGGTTTGTGTGGGTCTTAAAATATAATGACCCGTGCATCATTATGTTCTGAAAGACTGTTAAGAAGATGAGGTACTGATGTTGGTAGAAGATGGGACGCAAGCTTCGGCCATCGGTGTTAAAGTTGGTGTCATATTTTGTTCAACCAGCCAATGACTGACCTCCTGCAGCACTCTCCGAACTTATCGCTACATCTGTAGGTGCTACCGACAGCAAATATCCAGCATGTCACAGCAACGACCATTCATGTCATTGGTTTTCTGAAGAGACGGTTAACACTGTTGTATGTCATGACATAGGCAACATGTAATTTTATGAACTCAGACTCGCGTTTGATGTAACGAACAAAAACTTCACAACAAGCTGCTTTGTTCAAAATTCTCTCATCCAGCCCGACTCCTCACATCGATTCCCCCTTTTTCAGTGACGCCTCCTCCAACCCTCGTCCTCCTTCCAATGTTCTCTTTGCACCATCTCATCATCCGGCCAAGTGGTAATGGCCTCGCTCTCGAGCTCCACACACACACACACACACACTGGCATCGTATGCATGGGCCCAATCACAACCTTAATGCATCTCAATTTAAGCACTGTTGTAACACACACACACACACATGCAGAGTTTGTTGTGTGTTTGCGAGCAGTGACGGGTCGGAGGGGAGGGCGGCATCAGTAATGCGTGACGCGTGCCTCCATAACGCCGGCCTCATTTGCATGTGTGAGGAGGTCTGGGCTAATGGAGCTGATCTGTTGCGGTGTTATTAAATGGGGGGGGAAGGGAAGGGGGAGGCGGGGGAGGCGGGTGTAGAGGGGTTATTATTAAAGAGGAGGGAGGGAGGGAGGAAGAGACAAAAAGAGGGGAGGTCTCTCTCTCTCTCTCTCCTCTCCCAAGAGGCATGATGGATGATTCAGGAGTCTACTTCACTGAGTTTAGGTTGTTGGACAATTTGCAGTGGTCACACAGCAGCACACACACACACACACACACACACACACACACACACACACACACACACACGTACATACGACATGCATGTATGCGTGAAGGTGTGCAGCCTGCATACCCTTTGAATATCACGAGGTAAATGAGGCCTGCCGCCGCTTCTCCCTTTTGTCCACCCCTTTACGGCTCGGGTCGTTTCTCTCACTGCATTTAAATGTCCTCAATATGTCACACATGCATGCATGACCGCATGCATCCCTGCTAACACACGTGCACACACACACACACACACACACGGTGGATGAAGCCCGTTGGGGCACTTGTTCCCGAGCCTTTTTTTATTGCGCACACATGCACGGTTTTACTGCAGCGTATTACGCCGTAATGGCCGTTTCCCAGCGCTGTCAGCATCCGACGACGCGGAGTAGTTTCCATTTGAATTGCTGATTGAACAGACTGTAAAATTATGTTTTATAATTTCCACACCGGAATCAACATTTAGTTTTTTCATTTTATTTATTATTTATCAAATGGCAGCGCTGCATTAGCATGCGTTAACATAAATGTGTGTTTGTCGAGATGCTCATTAGCAGCTGCACACATTTCTTCTTCTCGAGGGGTCCCGGGGTCTTTGTAGTTAAGATAATGCATCCATAATGCATATATAATGTAAGAAGGTGCAGTTCGTCTCAGCACTCTTTGAGATTACAAAGGAAATAGATGTAGTGAGGTCGTTTTATCACAACATGCACACTTAATTTTCCTGTCATGAATTATGAGCTCAAATGTATCGCGGAGAACATAAATCTGTGTTACGTTGGTTCTCAACGAGTGGGGCGGTTTAATAAATGGGCACGAAAACGCACAAGGCTTTTAGCTTCAGGAGGAGATAAGTTATGTTACGTATCTGCGGTAACTGAGATTTATGCAATGTATCAGTGTTTGTCGGACACGAACAGCTGCAAAGTCGCGTCACCAGTGCTAGTCCTGATTTCAAGGACTGGTAAGGGTGCATGCAGACCAAGCGGCAACCTCCGTGTCTGTGAAATGAAGCCAACACCCCAAAAACTGCAGTTCCTCAAACGTCCACTTGAGGCTGGCTCCAGCAGTGAGTCAGTCTCCATAAGTCCCCATGTTTCACAGCAGAAATAAACATGTTTACAGCCTGGTACAAAAAACAGTTTTGGTCTCTGTAGCTAATTTCCCCGTTCATGACAACTGTACTGAGGGTGAATTTATATACAACTCACCTGTTCACATTATATTAAGGCTTAAAGTTATGCAGGGTTAAGATCGTGGAACCAGTGGAGGCAGGACTGAAACCTGTGGATGCCGTCACGGATACTACGTCCATGTTTTAATTAGTCCATGGTGCAGACATGACGCTATAAATGTACTTATATTTTAAAGCATCGGGGCACTGACCAAGCAGAAGTTTTTACAGATGGACATCTGAGAAGTGGACTGTGCTGCAGCAGAGGTTTGCAAACTTTCCATAGTTTTTGCTGAAACCTGTAAAATCCTTTGATCGTAACAGTTCCTCAGTGCTCTTATTAATTATTGAGTCAGTTCAAGTTGTGTCCTTTCCGGTACAACGGGATACGCCATGAATGCAGCATCAGTCAGAGGATGATTAATGAAGCGGCAGCTCGTTGGTGTCGCTCAGGTCTCCGTTTCATCCCCATCGTTCGTCGCATCGGCACGGCCGTCTATGAGACTCATCCTCCAATGGGAGAGTTTAGATGCATCTGGAGGCAGGCCAGCAGCCCACATCTGACATCATCTTAAGACCTGGCACAGTTTGGCAGCATGACACCGGCTGTCTCGCACAAACACATACACAAATAGCACACTCACACACACACTCACACACACAACTGTGATGGAGATAAGATTCAGACGAAGTGGGAAGTCTTGGGAGGGTGTGAAAGTCGAGTGTGCGAACACGTTTATCTGTGTTTAAAGACGGGCGCGTTTGGACGTGTTGATTGGTCGGGGATCGTGGGTACGGTATATACGCGAAGCGGGTTGCGTGTACGCGAAAGGCGGGATGGCAGGTGAGAGGGAGAGAAGTGTTAAAGCAGAGTGTTAAAATGACACAGATGGGCTGCAGAGAGGAGGAGGAGGAGGAGGAGGAGGATGAAGAAACATTTTGTAAGCGACAGACTGAGCTGGAGACGCTTTAAAGGCTTTTAGAACGAGCTGATATCAAACCGAACAATTCATCGTTAGGGAATGTTAGTCGCGTTTTTAGGCCACCGGAAAGAAGAGTGTTAATGGGGGGCGGAGTCAGTGTCGTGCCAGAACAGGAGCTGGGCAATGATACTGCAAAAATACCAGTTTCTACACAATGTTGCTTGATCTGTGTTTCGGTCTAGCCTACTATCTTTGATATAGATGGTGGACAAAATACCAGCACCACAAACTACCGTAATTTTTCGGACTATAAGCTGCTACTTTATTCACATACTTTGAACTCTGCGGCCTATACACTGGTGCGGCTAATTTATAGATTTTTACTAGCCAACGGCCACCGGGGGGCAGTAAATGAAAAAGTAAGACAGACATGTGGGTAAAGATTATGCGCCGAAGACTCGAAGAAGACATTTTGTGCATCATGCACACACCCGGATCATGGAAAACACACGAAGAAATGCAGATGATGCAGCTTTTAAGTTAAAGGCAATCGATCTGGCCGTCAAAGAAGGAAGCGGAGGTGCTGCGCGTAATCTTGGCATCCTGTGTTGATGCCGTACCGCCGATTTTCAGGCACAGTTTGAAAAAAAATGTTAAATTAAATTAAAACAAAAATCTTCCATGTACCGTCTTTCTGTGTAAATACCTCATGTTACAGCATGAAAACCTGCGGCTTATATTCAAGTGCGGCTTATATATGTACAAAATTTGTTTTCTTTTAAAATTCACCTGGTGCAGTTTATATTCAGGTGCGCCCAATAGCCAGAAAATTACGGTATAATCTCCAAAATGACCATAAAGTTGACTCAACGTCTTCGAGACAAACTGAACATAAACACTGTCACACAGGAGGATTTATTGCAGACCTGTGGATCAGACTGAATTAGTTTTAGTTAGGCGTGCCTAACACACTGACATCAGAGAGTCTGAGCTGTGAACTAAATAAAAAGGTTATTCTTGGGGTTTTTTCATGCAGAAACCTAAATTCTCACACGTAGTGTGTGTGTGTATATATATATATATATATATATATATATATATATATATATATATATATATAAAATCTGAATCTTTGCTTCTGATGTTGGAACCTATTTTCGTGGCTATGTATAGTCAGACAAGAGCACACGTGCATGATAAAGACTTCAGACAGAGGAAAAGTTCCCTCGGTGATGGCTGGTGAAAGTCATTACTTAAAGTGCTGCGTCCTTGTATCTGAAATGATTAAAGTCGCATCACGCAAATTAGAAAAACAAAGCAGTGGTACATGTTTATTTTCCTCGTATTAAAAACAAAAAACAAAAATACATTACAGTCAGCCACTTATATTTTCAGAATCGATGTTCCGAGCGCCACCGTCGACAATTTTCAAGGAGACTTGTTTCCTTCTTTCTAATAAAAACTAAAAAGTACCCAGAGGAACACGGCCGTCGTTTCTGGAAATGTCATTTTCTTAATGCCACAAACATAATTCATTCATCTTGATTGTACCTCAAACTGCATCAGTGGACAGTGCATTTAAAGTCCCAATCAGAAATAGATACCCCGAAAAAGAAGAGCGATCGCTTCGTGGTTTCCGCAGCAGAGCGCTAAAGTTCAGCCTCGTCGTGCTGCAGGTTTTTTTTGCAGTAACCAGGTTACTGCGGTCCATGTGAACTCATTCTCTGATTTCCTTCTGTAACCTGATTTCTTCCAGTAACCTGCTTTTCTTGTGTCATTGATAACGGGTTAACAGCAATCCCACGAGGGCATCAGCACGGCATCTCGTGTTTCACACCGTAACCGAAGCATCCGTGTCACTTCCAATATCAGTTTGTGTTTATTAAAGACAGAGAGAGACAAAATCACTTTAAAAGCTCCGACGTGGGAATGCTCTCGTCATCGATGGTGCGACAGCTGCCTCGTAGTGTCTCCCTGCATGTCTCACTGATGCACAGCGCGTTCACATTTGTTGTCAGATGAGTGTGTGTCCAAATACACCGGTGGTACTCGGCGGGTCCTGCCACCTGCTCCGTCTTTGCGACGGCTCTGGCACCGTCGCCCGAGGACTCCCTCACGTTTCAGCTTCGTTTTACGTCTCCGCCTGGCCCGCAGCGGCGCCGAGGCCCGGCAGGAGTTTGTGCTCGGGTTCACGGCCGTCGCCAAGAAGCTGTCGGTCGTGAAACATAAGTCTGGCTTGTTTCCATCTGGACGCCGTTTTTCCCATCTGTCTCCATCCTGGTGATCAATTCTGACCCAAATCTTATCTGCTCGACTAAAAAGGAGCAACCGATCCTCTCCAAATCAAACCTAAAAGCTTTTTTGTTTTCCACAAATTATCACTTGCTCTGTAAAAAGACGTGCTTATTTTTTAAGTGGCTCTGCAAGCGAGGCAGCTAATAAGATTCCGGTCGGAGGGAAATGTTGAAAGGGTAAGATACTGCTCAGACCTAAAGTGGTCTGTTGTGCGGTCCAAGAAGTCTTTGCGGTAATTTAGAATTTTAAAAAAGCTTTTCTTTCTACATTTCTACACAAACAAAACCTGAAAATGTCAAACTGTTACGAACCAGGACAAACTGCTTCTGCCATTTTATCTTTGAGGCAATAATAATAATAATAACAGACCTTGGAACAACCAAAAGTAAGCTCGGGCACTAAAAGTCAGTTACGTCATCACTAATGTGTAAGCATCCGTGTGTCGTCATCAGAGATGTATAGTAACGAAGTGGAACTACTTAAGTACTGTACTTAAGTACTAAAATGCAGTATCTGTACTTTTTTGGAGTATTATTTTTTTCCCCAACTTCCACTTTTACTGCACTACATATTTTTGATGAGTTTAATACTTTTACTCTGATACATTTTTCATGTGCTGAGTCGTTACTCGTTACTATTGTAGCGTCCAGCCGGACACGTGATGAATGACGAGGCGATATTGAACAAACTGCATTTATTGCTGAACGGTTTGGTTCCAGGACTCGGTGACTGTCGGCCGGAACCACGACAAAAAACCAACTGAACAGTCCCGGTCTCACATCAACCTCGCTCGTGCGCCGTACGTCATACACCTGACTCACCCAGGTGCGCTCTCTCACCTGCTGCCCCGCCCCCTCGCTCTGCATTCATTCAGACGCATTCACAGACCATGGGAAATCACAGAACTCTACCATGAACATTGTAACACTGTAACATTAGAAGTTGTGCCTTAATAAATATTTGAAAAAATATAAACAACAGTACTTGTACTTTTAATTTACTTGCAGTACTTGAGTAGCATTTTTTTTACATACTTCTACTTGCAATACTTAAGTACAAAACATTTTGAATACTTTAGTACTTTTACGTATGGTATTTAACGAACACTTCAACTTCTACTCAAGTCAGTTTTCTGATATAGCACTTGTACTTCTACTGCACTCCTTTACTCCAGTACTTTATACATCTCTGGTCGTCATTATGTTTGTCAGATAGATTTGGACGAGCTGGTGCCAGAAAGCAAAGAACATTTTCCGTATTTTGGACAGAAAGAAACATCTGATCCTCGAGATGTTGATGAAAGCAGGATGGAACCATTGATTTAACGTGTTGGTCTAAGTTAAAATTTTGAGATTTTGGTTCTTGAATAATGTGGATTTCTGATCATTATCTGCATCTTTGTCTTAGTTTATCAGTTTAGTTAGTCCTGTTTGACTGACAGGTGAACTCAAAAACAAACCACCTGAACAAGTTCTTATGTTACCAAACGTAGAGAGTCTATCTTCAAAACAACTCTTTAAAATTAAAGCAAAGTTTCAAGTCGCTGCATGAATCCAGATGCTCTCAATGCAATTCCAAAAACTAAACACAAGAGTAAATTAGTTTTTAAATGAAGACTTTTCAGATATTTCAGGCACAAAGCCGGCTAACGTCTTGAATCTAAGATCCTGGATTCATCAGATTTCACCATCCTCGACTTAATATCGACTAAATGAAACAAACCTGTGGTCGATCACACTCATGAGGTTCCTCTGATGAAGTTTTATTAGCGCCTCTGTTGCAGTAACACATGACCTGATGAGTGATGGAGGTGTGGCGTAAATCTTTTGCCTGGATACGTAACAAATACGAGGGATGGTGTGTGTGTGTGTGTGTGTGTGTGTCTGTCTGTGTGTGTGTGTGTGTGTGTGTGTGTGTGTGTTTGATGTTCCATTTACACTTTTTTCATAATTCATGGCGTTGGGAAAATGGACTAAAGCAGACGTGTGTGTGTGTGTGTGTGTGTGTGTGTTAATAGGTGTGTGTGTGTGTGTAGCGGGATAACAGGATGAGCGTTCAGTGGTTCGGAGATGAAACAGACAAGAGTGCGTCTTTGAAATGCAAAGAGTGGCGACAGGAGTGATTGGCCTCTGTGTCGAGGAGGAGCGAGGAGTTTTTTCTCAGCATTTCATCATAACACACACACACACACACACACACTGGTTATTAATGACACCATTGTTAATTCATTATTATTTTATTTACCTCTGTGACATAAAACACGGGCTAATTCGGTGCAGCTCTAAGCTCTGGAGGGTTGTGTTTGTGTGTCTGTAATACTGCCGCGCACACACACACACACATTGTCTAGTGGTGGGGCCTAGGGACCAATTTATTTACATGCAGTGGAAGAGGAACAGAGGTTTGGAGGAAGGGATGAAACAAAAAGGGGAAGGAGAGAGAAAGAGGAAACAGCAGGGAATTATGGAGAAAACCCAGCGGACCCGAGTCTCTCTCCTGTTCCCAAGGACAGACAAGTCCAATTTACTATTCAGATGGCTCAGTGTGTGTGTGTGTGTGTGTGTGTGTGTGTGTTGTTTTGCCAGCATCTTGTGTGATTTGTGTCGCATTTCCAGAACCGCAGCCTTCACCGGCGCCCAACTGTTTTACTTCTGCTATTAGAAAAAAAGTAGCCAAACTAGCTACGAGCTCCTCTGCGGGGCTGTTTGAGTTTGGACGAGGTACGGCGGGTAGGAAATGTTGCCAGGGCTGGCACAGGGTTGGAAACACGGGCGGGGGGGCGCAATGTGCAGTCCATGAAGTTTGTCTGTGTGTAAGTAATGTAGTGCAGATAAACAAATTTTTGTGTCTTTAAAGCAAATGTTGGAAATTTCATACGGACAGCAGGATGTCATCAGCGTAGAGTTTGAGAATACGGGCCTTTATCCATCCAACCGTTCATTTTTATTATGATTATCAGTCGCTGGGGGCTGCAGCCAATCACAGCTGGCTCTGGGCTAGAGGTGGGGGTCACCCTGGGCAAGTCACCAGTTCATAACAAGGCTGACACATCAAGTTTTGTCCCAAAAAATTTTTTAAAAGGCAAAAAAATTGCAGAAAATTTGGTGTGGTTATTACTCGCTTGAGGTCTTTTCAGTTTGTGCACTTCATGTCACACGCAAGAAGTTATTCTGAATAAGTTGCGACATAGCAAACATTTAAGTCACATGACTGATCAGCTGTTTCCCATGGCTCTATAACCTGACATCAACATATGAAACAAACACAAACGTCTGACTCACTTCCTGTTTTCTTGTTCTTTTTTTTTTGTACCTCTTGACTTCGACCGACATCATCTCGTTTCCGCTCCCTCTTCTTCTGGTTTTCCGATTGGAGAATCGGCGCCACCTGCTGCTCGTCTCATTTACCTTCATTTGCATTTTTCTTTTGCTGAATTCCTCCTAATGTTGTTAAATCTGGATGGAAACGCAACTAGTTAAAGGTCCAGTGTGTCTCTTATCAGAATATGGCAGAATGAACTTTGGTTTCATTGGTTATTACGTTGGTAATCACCTAAACATAACACTTGTGTGCTCCTCGTCCATGGTGTATCTACAGAGGCCCATAGGGGACAAACTAAACATTAGTTCTAGATCGTGTCTATCTCTTTTATCATAAGTTTTGTCACTATTAAAGTTATCCTTCAAGGAGAGGGTGAGGTGAGGGGTATTCAGTTGGTTGCAATGCTTTAAGAGGAATAGATTTCTGGTGACAATGGATGTTTTGCTTCACTTACTTTATTATTCTTACATAAATTCAGATTTCATGTTTTTTTAAATTCATTTTTTCAAAGTGATTTCTCCTTCAGGTTTTCACACATCTTCTGTTTTTCTTCTTGTCTTGCAGGCAGGACGCCAGTGACCTCTCTGGACCGATACAAAGGTACTGTTATCCATGTTTTATTCTCTCCCTCCTCCTCCTCCTCCCTCGCTCTATCTCTTCCCTTTGGCCTCATCCTCAATGAGGCGTGCAGTGTATCTCCAGGCTTCAGGCCAAACACTGACTACATCAACAGGCGTTTCGGCTCCAGCAACCGGAGTGATGTTGGCGGTGTTGTTTTTTTTTGGGGAGGGATGGGGCGGCGTGGCGATGTAGAAGGACGGGAAGGACGATGAGACGAGGTGGTGAACAGGCAGAGGGAGAAACAAAAAGGGAAATTGGAAAGGAGAGATGTGACGTGACTCAGATCCGCGGCGGCCGAGGAGGGTCATTAAACTAAAGCCTTCGGCGACAGAGCGACAGATCAAGCGAGAGAGGAGGAGAGAAGAAGACGGTTTTAAATAAGGGCCCATCTTAAAATAGCCGTACCTATTTCTCATCTGAGGCAGAGTTAACAGGAAAAAGGACGAATGAATATCCTGCCCTGAAAAGCATCAACGCACCGACACACGTCTCCCAACACGGAGAGGAGGAAGAAGGAACGCTCCTTCACCTGCTCGATTCATTTAACATCATAAGCACGCTCATAAAGACTTATAACGCGTAGAACTGTGATGCTTTATGACGGGTATTATAATCACTTGTTAAATATTATAGTTTAGTGTTAAGGCCTCTAACAGGATCCATTCTGCATCAGCAGATGTGGCTTTAATCATCTTCATTAACCGTGGTTTGTTTTTATTGATGCTGTTGTTTGTTTTCTTGCCGTATCCGGGCAGATTATTCGTGTACATGCACGTCTTGTATGAGGTACCGTGGCTTCATGATGACTCGGATATTGTAGCTAAATAATCATAATAATCCGCTGTGTGTTCGGACTCTTTTGAAGCATATTTTTGCTCGTGCATCTGAAGAAAAACTCCCAACTGACTCCCAAAAAAAACCCAGACGTTTTTTACAGTAGCCAACAAAGCTGTGGAAACGTTCCCAGTGATGGATGAACTAAAAAGTGGCAGCAGCTTCGAGCTCATCCCTTAATGAAATGATCTGCGTCTAATGGCGAACGGTAAGAAACCCATTTAAGAAGTCTCGTGCACGGAAAACACGCAGCCGTGATGTAAAGAATATGCGATTTTAATGGGCTGGATCGCGTCTGGCTGCAGATGTATTCCTTTAAGTAACTCTGAAGCCTGATAAATTAAAGTTTTATCTCATTTGTTATTGTTTTTTTTATCAGTTTAACTCCTCCGTGAGAAGAAAAGGGATAAAATGTTGAGCTACAGCGATCAGACGGACAAAAGCCCGCATCTTTATCTCTCTGCGGAACTGGATGATATTGATTTTTATAATAATAAGTCTATATAGCATGAGTCTGAATCCAGCAGGTGAAGGAGCTCAGATCATAAAAAAACAAAAACGAGATCCGGCACAGAAGACGAGACGCCAGCGGAGACGAAGCGAAAACACAAAAGAGTCGACGACTGTGGCTGTGAATAATTAGGCAAAATAGTTTTGCTTTTTGTTTTTCCCCTCTCTGATTGGACACACACACACACACACACACACACACACACGAGCGGTGTGTGTCACGCGCTAATCCGACACACAGCTGCGTCATTCCACAACGTGTGTTTACTTCCTCTCCACTGCCTTCACCACCACCACCATCACCGCCGCCGCAGCCGCCCGCCGCCAACCTCCCACAATCCCCTGCAAACACACACACACATGCACACACACACACACACACACACACACACACACACACACACGCACACACACACACAAAAGAGAACTGGGCGTGTAATTTGATCCTGTGCGCTCTCCTCCTCTAATGAAGCTCTCTGGCGGTTTGACTGACACCGGGCTCGTTATTTAAGCGTCTGTTTTGGGCCAGGAGGAAGAAGAGGAGCTGGGAGGAGGAGGAGGAGGGTGGAGGATGGAAGGAGGGAGGGTAGGGGATGAAGACAGAGATAGGAAAAGTGGAAACGAGGGAGCTGAAAGAAGGGGAGGGGTGGTGCTGTAATTGGGAGGACGGGGACGGATAAACGGACAACAGGAAATGAAAACAGGGCTCGGAAAGATGGAGCAGGGATAGAGGAGGAGGAGGAGGGTCATGGGAGTCGTAGTGGAGAGAAAAGGAGACAGTTTGGGGAGGAGGAAGAGCTGACGGCGGAAACAGGGGTGATAAAGGGTGTGAGCGTGTGCGAGTGTGGGTATAATTGCAGGTCTTTGTGCTGATAATGTTCTTTGAAGGCGCACAGCTGATAATTAGCCAGCGCGGGTTCCTTTCAGCGTCGGCCATTATGAGCCGCCAAACCCGCCGTTGGCTCTGACGTGACCTCGTGAGACGCGGAGGACGGCGGCGGCGGCGACGGTACGCGCTCCCAAAAAACAATTGAGGATAAACGAGTGTTGATTAGCGCGCGCATGGCGTCGGCTCACGAGTGGAACGGAGACGACAGCTCGGTCTCTGAAGGGCCTCGAGTTCCTCTTTGGCACGAGGGCTACAGGTGTGTGTGTCGCACACACACTTCCTGTTTACAGAAACACACACACACACACACACAGACAACAGAGACTATAATTACAGGGATTCACACAATGTGGCGTCCCGGTACGCTGCGTCCGTTATTGCCTCCCCGGTTGCCACATGACAACAACGGCGGGTCCCTCCGCTGCTTCCAGGCCCCGCCTCCCGCTCAAACCAAGTATTCCCACGTCTGAATATTTATGAGGCTCTCTGCAGTCAGAGGGCTGAAGTATTCTCTCTCCTCGCCGCTGACAGTTATCAGTGTTAAAGGCTCCTTCCTGAGCTCTAATTTATCCCCCAGTGAGAAAATGACCGACGAGCTGCTGGAAGACTTTTTCCAGTCAGCATAACCGGCAACAAAAAAAAAAAAAAAAAGTGCCGTCATTCGACAGCGAGGAGGAATTTTTGGGTCTTTTTGGCTGCAGAACTTGCACAAGCAGTAAAACATGATGAGTGTGCACGTTCGGACAGTCCGAAAAACCTCTGACATCACTCTGTTCCTTTCCTTCTCCCTCGTCTTTTGCCGCTCACCTCTGGTGCTACGCAGCCGTGCAGATCATGCAGATTTGTTAGCGTAGGTTTTAAACTAAGATCAACCTGCTTACGTAGTTTTCCACCTGGCTCAGGTTGGAGGTCCAGCATCTCACAATGTGCATTGACTAGTTACTAATCCGGCTCCAGCTCCAGCTGCTGACCCCACCAGAATCTCAGAAGTGTCTTCTGACATGATCAGTCATGGATTTTTACTCAAATCATTGTTACTGGGTTAAAAACATGATCTTCCACAATGAATCGTCTTGTTGACCACTTTTAGGGCGTCGTGGACAATTACTAAAACACAGTATTCAGTCGTGAACGCCCTGTAGACTCAGACGTCTTTGTGTGACCAGAGTGGACGTCGTTCACATCCGAGACACTCTGAGATTTGGGTGGAAGCTTGACTAGGTTGAGATCATTACTTGCTTAGTTTGTGGCACCTCAGTGTACCTGGACAAAACCAGAAGGATCTGCACGGCAGCATCAGAGGGAAGTTCTAAAAATCTGTGTTTTCTGATTCGGGTGGAGCGATCCTTCATCGCCGTTCTCCGTCCTGGTCTCATCTTGTTGGCACATTCGGAGCAGCAGCAGCAGGAAGTGGGATTGAAATTCTCATCAGGTTTTTTTTTAATCGCGGGAGGCCGCTGTGCCGGTGTCGTGCTCACGGTTCATCCATTTTTCATCTAAACACATGAATTATGAAGAACCGCTAATGAGGGGGAGGAACAGAGGGAGGAGGAGGAGGAGGTGGTGGAGGTGAAGGAGGTGCAGAGTCTCCTTGTTGTCTGCAGAGAGCGTGGACGGACGTTTAGACGTCTTTTCTTCACAGTCTGTCTTTTCTCTCTCTCAGGAATGTTTTCTTTCTCAGTGACACAAGTTCAATTTGTGGACAAGACACACACACACACACACACACACACACACACACACACACACACACACACACACACACACTCTCTCTCTTTGGGTGGCAGGTGAGCATACAGTGGCTCAGGAGGGGCTTACTACTTTGTGTGTGATTCAGACCAGTGACCTGGAACACATTGGGTACTGAGAGAATAAAAACTATTACACACACACATACACACACACACACACACACACACACACACACACACACAGACACACACACACACACAGAGACACACACAGACACACACACACATATTTTAGCGTTATTATATATATTTATACGTTAGTTCATTTCACTGATAATATTTAAATATATTTTATTACGTTATTTTAAATATATGTTTGTTATTACTTTATTTACATAATTTTTGATTATTTTTTTCTTAGCATTATCATTATTATTATTTTTAATCTGTACACGTAGATTATTTTATTAATATATATCCTTCTATTTTTTTACAATATATTTTTTTAATCGTTTAATTTTATTATTATTTTATTTTTCTGGCATTATTTTTATCATATTCGGTATAAATTACATTACATATTCATATATTGTACATTTTAAATTTATTTTATTGTTTTACTTTTTAACGTATGATTGTTGTTACTTCATTTATTTCATGATAATTTATGATTATTGATTATTGTTCCATAGAAATGACGACGACTACAATTAATATCACCCCTAGAACTAATGATAGTTACTGTTATTAAGTTCTATATTTATTTATTGGAATTGTTATTTATGTCTAATATATCATTTCTATTTAAATACTTATTATTATTTATTTATATTTCATGTTTTTGTCATTATTTATTCATGATTTCACTTATTTTTATTATTTATTCATGTCCTGATGATGCATAGTTTTATTTTTATATATTATTATAATTCAGGGGGAATCTTTGCTCCCAAAATGGAGGCGGTGACCGAGGTTACCATGGTTATCAGCTGCACATCCCGACTGTTGACATCAAAACACACACACACACACACACACACACACACACACACACACACACACACACACACACACACACACACTCCATCACATCTCCTATCCTTCTGAAACACTGCTGGTATGAGAGCATCCACGCTACCACACACACACACACACACACACACACACACACACACACACACACACACACACACACACAGTCAGAGTGTGTGCCCCAGGGTTTTCTGGGATAGTGGAGTGTTTTCTCTTGCAGCTGATGCTCTGTGTGGTGGAGGTGGAGGTGGAGGTGGTGACGGTGTGGGTGTGTCTTCTTCACATTCCAGCTCTGCTCCGAGAACAATAACAATATTTATTTATAACACATCATCTGTGACTGCTCCACATTCATCCTGAGTTACACTCCTCCTTCTTCTTCTTCTTCTCGTCCTCGACGCCCAGCAGAGAAACCTCCTTGTCGTCGTCGTCTTCGCCGTAATTAATCATTATCGCGTTGATTCTGAGGCGCTCGTGAAAGATTGCCATACTGTAACACTCGACGCCACGCGACGCTTATTAAATCATCTCTGCGAGCGAAAACTCTCCAACGACGAGAGCGTGACGTGAAAACACATCTTTAGATTTTCTCCTCGGCTTCATTTACATTTGTCTTTTCCTGCATTTAGGTGTGTGTGTGTGTGTGTGTGTGTGTGTGTGTGTGTGTGTGTGTGTGTGTGTGTGTGTGTGTGTGATGTTGGGGGGAACTCAATGTGACGTTTTTTTTTTTATTTAGTTTCTTCTTTTTTTTCGTGAGAGGCTCCAGATGGCTGAGAGACAGGTGAGCCAATTAGCGAGTCTCACTACACGGCAACATCATCACCATCAGCCACACACACACATACAGACAGCCACACACACACACACACACACACACACACACACACACACACACACATTCCTCATGACGCCGCTGTAGTGTTTAACATCATTACCGTAACGCGCCGGTGCGTGTCTCTCAGTCCGTCAATACGCCACCATGAGCCCGTCGATGTCGCCGCGGATACGGAATTGATTTTGCGATATGAAACCACGTTTTGGGAATGATGACAAATGATCCTCTAATTTTATCTTGTTATCGTCGGCCCACCCCTGCGAACGCACGGCGGCGCCTATAGTGCGGCCCGGCGGTGTGCGGGTTTCATCATACGACCCAGAAAAAAAAAGGAAAAGAAAAAGAAAGGATGCATAATGGGCAGATTTGAATTGATTTGCTTGTGTATTCATTTATTTTCAAGGAGCCAAAAATATTTCAGCGAGCCTCGCTGACGTTCATTATAATTCTAATGAAGTCGAAAATCTCCAACAAAAGAGAAGGAGAGAGCGGCGGGAAGACGGCGAGTCTCAACACAACAACAACAACAACAACCTCCTCTCTTCATCCCTCGCTCTCTCTTTCTACACCTCCTTTCTCCTCTCGCGTCATCTCTTTCTGAATAGCTGAATATCGGACGCACAGAAAAAAAAAAGCGCGTTAATGAGCCGTCATCCGCCGCGGAAAACACACCTGACCCCGCGAACCCTCCTCCTCTCCGAGCTCCTATACGCCGGCTATACACCTGCAGGCATCCATACGACGCGGCGCTTATTGTTTTTCTTTTTGTCGGGCGATAATTGAGCAGCTTTCCCACCTAATGGAAGGGGACAAATTAATCTGCCTGTGTTAATGTCTGCAAATGGAACCAGGACCACTCCTGCACACCTCCATGCACAACCCGAGCCGACGTGAGTGAGTGCATATGAGTGAGCGTCGGGTTAAAGCTGATATATACCGTACCCGATGAGTGCTACGCCGCAGCTTGTTTTTAGAGCTGATGAAGATCCGGAAACAGTCGTGTTTTTGGGGGGGGGGGTTTGGTTCAAGGTCAATCTTAGTTTTTGGTCTTTGAGACATTTCTTTTTAAAATAAACAGACACTTAAAGAACTATTCATGGTTCGTATCAGGGCCGGTCTTAGCTATGGGCAATGTGGGCGACCGCCAATTTTCTATACCGCTCATCAAGTTAGTGGAGCGGGCGCCCCCGGGTTGACAAGGCGGAGGGGAGCGGCGGACAGACTGATCCCAGGCGGCCATGTAGGCAGGGACGGACTGGCAATCTGGCATACCGTGCATTTCCCCGGTGGGCCGACGTGCTATTTGGGCCGACAAGTTGCGATATATATATTTAACGAGTAGATCACACACCCCAAACACACTCTTGGGCTTAGCGATGGGCAATGTGGGCCGCGGCGGAGCGGGTGGGGGCCGGATAGGCTAGGGCGCACCTATGGCTCACGAGAAAAAGTTTGCCTCGGGGAGGGTTTCGCCCAGGGCGCAAATGTGGCCAGTACCGGTGCTGGTTCGTATCCAGCAAAGTCGAAGGCATCTACAGATGTCATGGAGTATTAATGGTGCAGTGATCCAATCTTGTGGTTGTGACATTAAATAAAGTTTCTTCGTCGGCCAAAGATACTTTCAAAGAGTTCCACAAAGTGAAACTCGAAGAAAGATACCGGCACCGGTATCGCAACAGATTGATGCTCGGTATGCGGTCTGTGAAGGTTCTCAGTCATCCAGGTCATCTTCCTTTGAGAAGGTTAAATCTAGAGCAGCTGGACTTGATACAACTATCTACAACTAAGTCGAGCTGCCCCAGATTTAACCTTCTCGAAGAAAGATGACCGAGAAGCTTCACAGACCGCCTACCGAGCAGATTCAGGAAATACTTTGAGTTCCAGCGTTGATGAATCGGTCTTCAGTGCAGACGCAGATGGCTGCAGACTTGCACGTAGACGGCGGATACTCATGCGCACTAGAGAAGTAGAAAATCGAGTCCGTTTGTTGTGTGCTGCAGCGGAATCGCTGCCAACTGCAATAGGTGGGAGTAGGTGGGAATGCAGATCGGTTTTCCAGGATCTCTTGTTCATTTGTCACCTTAAAAGCTGAACCATTTTTTACTTGTTTCAAGATTTACAACTTGGACTTACCTCTGTTAGGAGTTTGCTCACGTGTGGAGCTGCCAAGTCAACCAGTCTGTTAAATCCAAATGTTCAAATGTTGCTCACAAAGACTTAAAAACATGCACTATAATAACTAATCAGCAGAATCTGGCACTGAAATTCAATTAGTAACGTCGCAGGTCACAGATGACTTCGTCAGCATTGTGGGTTAACCGTAGCTAAACATCAACACAAGGCATGGCATCGATCTGACTGCAGTATCTGTTCATGTTTGTACCTATACACCAAAAAAAACGGGATGTGGGAGGCCGGGTGAATGTCATCCTATTTTCCCATCTTAATAGCCCATGATCCGGCAGCCGACTCCCTCCTTAAGCCCCCCCTTCCCGTGGATGACCTCCAGGGAAGATTGTGTCGCTGCCGTTGGAGTACAGAGGAGTTGATTACGCGGCAGTGTCGGGGGCTTTGTTCTAAGCATATGCCCGTCCTTGGCTTTGGCGAGCGAGCGCGCGAGAGAGAGAGAGAGAAAAGAGATAGATGAAGAAAAAGTAGAAGAAGGAGGACGCTTATCTCTCCCTCGGGGTCTTGCATCCTTTCGTTTCAGATTGTCTCGGCGACCTTCTGGCACCTCCGCCCCGGTTCATCCCCGACCCTCCGCTGCTTCACTTGTTTACTGTCCCATAATGACATTGTCAGCGGCAACAATACGTCCGCTTATCGCGAGGTGTCGGCCGGCACAATGGGTGAATGGCAGCGTAATGGGGAAGGGAGAATTCGTCCCGTTGTCATCTTGAAGTCTTTGTAGGCGCTCTCCTACTTGGCCGCGTGTGCCGGTGGAAGATAAGATTAATTCTTCATATCGCGGGGCTGATTGCAGAATCTTGTATCTAATGCAATTTTTATTCCTCACCCCTCCAGCCTCCCTTCTTTCCCCCCTTTTCTTTCAAACTGCAGAGTCAAGCTTTTTTTTTCTTCTTCTCTCTTTCTTTGGGGGGGTGAAAAAAAAATCTAAATAATTTATCTGTGTTTTCGTGCATTTTTTTTTCTCTCTCTTTCTCCCTCCTGTACTTAGAGAAAGAGTGGAGAGAAATGAGACAGACAGGAGGGAAGGCGAGATGAGAGTGTTTTTTTTCTGAATGGGATGAACGTGAGCGGCATGCCGAGGAGAGTGAGGAAAAAAAAGGGGGAGCGGAGGGTGGCGGGAGCGAGGCGGAGGGGTAGAACCCTTCGCTTGGCGCTCGGCTGGAGAGGGGCCAAAGAGGAGCCTGCAGACTTTTGGTAATCCCTCTTTTATTAATGTGAAGCCAAGCTCAGCAGAACGCCGGCTCACAGACATAACAGAGCTGCTGCACAACTCTTCTTTAGGCCTCTCGTACATGCAGATCTACTTCACCGAGTCCCGCCCAGGCCAGTAAGACCGCCAGTCAATTAAAGCGCCGCTCAGTCCGGTTGAGCTTCCGCCCCGACCAGTCGATCTCTCAAGTCTTTTGATCCGGCTCGGGTCCCGGCCTCGGTGTTCGGCACAAAAAGCATCCTTGCAGAGCCCTGCACGTTCCCATGACAACCCCCCCCCTTTCCCTTCTTTACATCACTCAGTGCCCCCTGTGTAGCCAATGGGCATTGACCTTTCGCTGTCAGAGCGTGTTAGGGAGCGAAAGATACAGAGAGAGAGGGACGGCGAGGGGAGAGAGAGAGAGAGAGCGGCCACTCGCCGGAAACAACAAACACAAATAGGTCATTAAATTGTAAACACAATTTAAAAGAGAGACGGAGGCTGCTCGCTTTGAGCCGCGGCCCTCGAGTCACCGCGATGTCAGCGCCGGAGTTCGGTGTTTTTCACCGTGAATGACGAGGACAAGATGCTCGTCGTCACGAGGCGAGGTGGCTACACACCCGACCAACGGTGGCGAAATCTGGCGTACAGCACAAAAAAAAAAAAAACAGGGCGAGCGTCTGGATGGCACCAGAAGTCGCCCCCTTCCTTCCAACCCTGAGCTTCTGTCTCTCGCAGACGCTGCCATATGTCCTCTGCTCTCCGGTAGCCCTTCGACACCGAGGCACGTGCAGAGACGTCCTCGTTAGAAGAAACAACGCCAATTTTCAAGGCCGACGTCGAGTCCAGCTCAGATTGAGTATTTCTGCAGATCTGAAGTTTTTATAGATTTAACCGGATTTGCTATTTCGGCAACAAATCCAGTTCCCTTCGACTTCTCGGTATCGACTTGAGGCAGATGTTAGAAACATTTTTAGACCAAGCTGACCAGGAGGAATCTTTCACCTCAACTGACTCTCGTAAAAAGTCTGGATCCAGATCTGCACATGTGAATAAACATTCAAGTGTCCCACGTTGTAAAACACAGCCTGGATCTTCTCGTCCGTGCTGCCGTTGGGCTCACGTGTTCGGACTTGGACGATGATGTCAGGAAACTGACGAGCACGGAGTCTAAAGGGCAAAACACACACAGGCTGTGTCACTTAGCATCACGTCACACGACACACTGGATGTGCTGCACAGACGAGGCGATTCGAGAAGTGACTGTGCTTGTTTTTCTGCAGAGTCATGTACTGGAAGTATCAGCCTTTTGACGTTTGGACATGGTGTAGATCCAAACAGTTGATTATGCACAATAATACTTTATTAAATGGTCAAATACTGATCCTGCTGTCTAACTAGGGCAGACTGACCGCTGTGTTTTTCTTCTCAAGTTTTATTTTTTAACTTCCCGTGTCTCAAAAGAAGAAGAAGAAGAATCTGAAACTTCGGTTTTTAACTCGGGCATCCCGGGTGGGATTATTGCAGCCCCGCTTTGAAGTTTCAGTTTTTATTTTCTGCAGAAATTCTGCCATGAGCACCTTTTTAATATCTGCAGAAATACGAGTCTGCGTCAGTCATCGCTGTCAAAGATTCAAACATTTGCAGGACTTAATCGCGTATGTTAATCCGAAAGCGTCTCTCCACGTTGTTACCTTCAGCTTCTCTCCGTGATAAACAGATATCAGCATATGATCGGCGGCCGCAGCATCTGTTTGAACTGAGTGAACGCATGAGATTGTTACATCACACACAGAGTTCCGGCTCTTATCCGCGGCCGCGTGTTAATATTTGCCGCGGTCACGGCGGTGCCCGCCGTCGTTTTTTGGCTGCGACAAAGTGCAACGATCGGATTGCGAACGGTAAACAAACGGAGGCGGAAACGGGTAATTAAGTTAGAAGTTAGCAGAAGTGTGTGCCTGCTGCATTTTAATGGCGGCGGCCCGTGCACGGCGGGTAATTTAGGATTTCGATTGTTGTTGTTTTTCGGTGAAATGCAGGTGTTTGGTGAAGACAGACGATTTTGCCCCGTATGCCAAACATTCTAATGAACCTCACGTACAATCCATAATTTTAACTATCCCCCACCTGCCAGCTAGCCATACACACACACACACACACCCACACACACACACACAGGCCTAGGCATAGTACCCACACACATACACACAATACGCACTAATGAAGCTGTTCTCCTCTCCTCTCGTTTTCGTTCCTGGCTCAGTGAAACATGCATAAATCATAATAAACAGAGAGATGAATTTTTAATCAGCGGCTCCCCTGCCTGTGTCTTCAGCCCGCGTCCTCCTATGGGGGGGAGACGCTGCGATGTGCCAGGTATATGGAGCAGGATCTGGCAGCGCCTCCTCCGGGAGGGCTACTCACTGAGACATGCCTGTCTGGGCTGCCTGTTCCCGGGCATGATCTGCTGGACCGTGGGCCCGTCTCTCTCTCTCTCTCTCTCTCTGGAGACGTGACTGGGCCCGGGTCCGAGCCCCGGCGACGTGTCAATGTCTGTACCTGCAGGAGGTCCGACGCAGAACGGGATAACAACACATATCAGTCCATCACACCGTCACCTGTTGGCGCTCATCAAAATGCATGAGCGTTCATAAAATATGTATTTATTTGGCAGCGCAGTAAGACGGAAAAAAAACGGGAAATCCAAAACAACCGAAAACTGGAATTATTTCATTTTTCACCTTTTCTTTTTTATTATGTTAATATGTTTTGATTTTTATTATTCATAAACCGGAGGAACATGACCGCTGTTTCCCACAAATCATTAATTTATGATTTCCCTCGTCTCTCCGGAGACTCCCGCTCAGACTTCTCCTCCATCCGTCGTCTGATTTCACCAGAATTTAACCTCAAATCTACTTTTCTAGCTTCCCGGGAATTCTGAAAATATTTACAGTGAGCTGATTTCTCGAATCCCGGAGTTTCTTGCAAAAGGATTAATTTAGTCTTTCATTCCATGAAAGCCTTTTCCTTCGGAGAATAGTCTGACATGGTCCGACCATTTGCTCGATATTTGCGGGAAGCTTAAGCGAGGACGGGGGGAGGATGTCTGAGTCTTGTTAATGTTGCAGCATCTAAGCCAAGAAGCTGAGAAAGGTCTAGTTGCTTTCTTTTTTTTTGTGAATCAGAAGTCCGGGAACGCAGCCAGAGCTTTGACGAATTATGTTGCTTTGTAATGTACTAATACTTTGTTTTGTGGTTATTTATTCTCTCATGTAATAAACTCAGCGCACGCTTGACTTGATGTTGGTTTCCATCGGTTCAACAACGTAACTTTACCGTGATGTACATGATTTATTTACCTCATAAAAACTTCAACGAAACGACGGTAAAGCTGAGTTTAGCTCCACGACTCTCCGGCTGTACATACATACATCAGTCTGTTGTTGGTATGGCGGCGCTGTGCCGGACTGGACCTGGTCCAGCGGGCCTTTGCAGGCAGTCCAGCCGAGCTGCAGCTAAAGCTGGACCTGAACCGGGGCTCGGCTGTTTCAGAGCTGTAGTATTAGACTCAAATAGGCCTCACAACATAACAACATGAGCTGAGCTGTCACAGGGGATTACTTCAGCCAGGCAAGCCAGCGAGGTCTCCACTGCTCTGCTGCTCTACCAGAGAGAGAGAGAGAGAGAGAGAGTGGAGGGAAGGAGGTGATGGTGGAGGTGCATGAGAGAGAAAAGGGAACAACGGCAGAGGCTGAGAGGAACAAGGAGTAGAGAGAGAGAGAGAGAGAAGTGGCTTGTTGAGAACGACAAAAGAAGAAAGAGTGTGTGTGTGTGTGTGTGTGTGTGTGTGTGTGTGTGTGTGTGTGTGTGTGTGGCGTCCTGCTTGTTGTGTGATGTTGGAGCACTCGTCCGAGCTCGGCTTTGCGGGGAGAGCGTGCGTGGATTCATCGCCGTGCTGCCCCCGTCCTCCTCCTCCTGCAGCCGTCAGCACGGGATCCATGAGGAGCTACGAGCTGCTGCTGAGGTACACACACACACCGGTGTATGCACACACACACACAGGTGTATGCACACACACACACCGGTGTATGCACACACGGGTCACCCTTTTTTTTCTGGCCCAGATGCTGCATCCCTCCTGGGGATTGTTACACTTCCAGCTGAGGTGTTGTTGAACAGTTTACGAGCGTTTCATGGTGGAGGTGCTTCTCAGGTGACGTCTCGGTTTCTCCTAACAGCCTCTTCACTGTAACGCCTCCTGCCTGGCTCTCTGTCTCGGTGCTGTTGTTGCTTCCCTGCAACTGTTTGCCCGGTCGAGCGTAACATCCGACGCTCGTCTCTGTTCAGAGCTCCTCCTGCACCGTGTCCGGGGAGGAGAGGAGTTCAAGCTGAAATATTAGGAAGTGACATCAGCAGCTTTCTCTCCTCCTCGTCTGCTTTTAAAATGAAACAGCACTTCTCTCTCGCCTTTGACATTTTTATTTATCATACGGTTGTGTTTGCTCATTTACATTTTTTGTATTATTCCACCCACGTTTTGCATGAATATGTATCGTTTTATTTTCTTTTTCTTCTCTTCGCTGTCAGGAGTTGTAGTATCTCACGGTGTCGGCGCTCATTCTTAAAGCTTCGGATAATAAAACTCTCAAATCTTTAAAGTTTTTAAAGGGCCGGAGAACAAACGATTTTTCCATCGTCCGAAAAGTGACGCAGACAAACAAAGTGCTACCGTGAAGATACTCGATGATTTAGATGATTTCAGTTTTTATTTGTTTTGTTTTTTCTGTCATCACCGGTCTGGAAGGGGGCGGGACTGATGTCTGGAAGTGACATCACACTGTACTGTTGGTACAGTGTGATGTCACATATTTCCAAATCTTCAAAAAATAGACTTTAACAACATTTGGCACATTTTAAATGAAGTTAACTTATTCCGTGACGTCAGCTGTTTGCTTGAGGCCGTCACTATCTTGGTTTTTTTTGGAGCTAGATGTGACTGTTGCTGGGTTTCAATCCGGGAACTTCCGTTAGTTAATTCTATGTAGTACACCGTGTACTTCTTGGCATGGTGTGCTCATTTCTGCAGGGTAGTAATTCGAGTACGGCCATTGCCAGCGCCGGTCCTGGCCACATTTGCGCCCTGGGCGAACCCCCTCCCACCCCAGGCGAAGATTTTCTCGTGCGCCCTCACGGCCGCCTGTGCGCCTCGATCAGTCTGTCCGGCGCCCCCCTCTGCCTCGTCAACCCCCCACTCCAGGGGGCGCCCGCTCCGGCGCCCGTGCGCCCCCCACGGAGACGGCGCCCTGGGCAGCCGCCCACATTGCCCATAGCTAAGACCGGCCCTGGCCATTGCACACTTGACTATAGCTCTGGTTTGCAACCAGGCAGAGCATTGCCGCTAACTGACACAGCACAAAATATAAAAATAAAACACATGTACAACTTACTTATAACTTACTTTGTGTATCCGAGTATTCTCTGCAACTGCTTCATGGTGACCATTGAGGCCCAGTGGTGCTGCAGCACTGTGTGTTGGCTTCACTTCACAGATTTCCTCCACCAATCATATAACTCACAAAACATGTCGAGTTTTATAGAGAAACATTTCGAAGTCTCTTGGTGTAACATCAGATTTAAAGACATTGATTCATGTTTCCATCAGCATTCACCTCCAAAAGGTGGCAAACACACATTTTTGAGATTTTATTAAAGACATTGATTATTTTAAGAAGAGGCGCAGAGGTCTTCCTTATTAAGGCCGGAGGTAACCGCTCAACCGATGAAGGATTTGACATTTTCCAAGACGACTAGCGGACCTGAAATTTGTGTCTTTGTTATTTATTTTTTATTTTTTTCAGGTCTGTCCATCTCATTTTTATATACACAAACAGAGCAGACGGTTGTGTATGTGTGACACTGTTGAGAAAATGCGGTGACAGCTCTAAACAATGGCAGCGTACCGCTCCGGTTTTACTGCATCTGTTCTGTATTCTGTAAATTGCACATTTTTGTTTTTTAAGGACCCGTTACTGATACCCCACCTCCCTCCTGTTGCATAGAGGAGGGAGTTCACACATAAGAGATCGAGACGAGCGTTCGCCGTGCACCTGATCGTGAAAAACCAGCCGCGCTGAGGTTGACTTGTTCTGCGATGAGTGAACATATTTCATTGATGTTTGCAGGTAGTAATTTATTGCCCCATAATTTACTGACTGAATCTGCGGATGCTTCATTGGGTGACAAATGAAACTGCTTTTGAGGCGTGCACTTCATTTGCAATTCCCCCCCCGATGAAAAATGTGACTTTGAACGGTTTCTGCATCAGGCGGTCGCTCCGAGCGAGAAACACGGGGGGGAAATTTTCCAGAGGTTTAAACCCCGCGCGTGCGGGACGGTGCGGCGTGGTTCGGTTGATGTAGCGGTGTACATCAGAGGAAAATGCCTTTTGTAGTGCAGGAGTGAATAATGCATGGCGCGTGCAGGAAGATTAAGGACGTTTCTATTGTTTTCGAGTCCGACACGTTGGATATAAAATGAAACAATGACTACGAGGTAAAAAATCTGATTTTCAGCTTCACATCTATAGTCGACCCCCCGAGTCGATCGGAACGGAGAAACATCAGCCCAGCTCGGCGTCTTTCAGCCTTTCATTCCACCAACCACTAAAAGTCAGTCTTGCCCGGCGGCTTCTTGCTCGCTCACTCTTTACTTTTTTTGCTGCTTGCCCAGCTCCTGTTCTGGCACGACACTGGCACCATTCCTGTAAACCTCTTTTTTTTCCCGGTGGTCCCAAACGCCTGTGGTTCAAACACTAACACTCCATCAGGAAACTCTGTAAATCACAGAGAGTTGAACCAGGTGAACCAGGTGTGTGACCAACATCTTTCGGGTGATCGTACCCAGGGCCCAACTTTACATCAGCGTGATTTTAAATGTGTTTATAGTAGAAACGTTAGTCGGTGTTGCTTTAAAGTTCATGTAATTTGCTCAACCGTCCCCTGAAGCTGTTCATGTGCCGTGGAAGCAAACGCCCTCACAGGAAGTGGAACTGATTTTACACGTCAAGATCTGTTTGTGAAGCGCGGTCGTGAAAACAGCTGTAAAATGTTGTTTGTTGCACTTTTTACGAGTGACTTCATTCCAGCATGGCCTCGGCTTGGAGAGATTTCAAAGACGTGGCGTCTGCTCGGCAGGGAGGGTCCGACAGAAAGAAAACCAGAGTTGCAGTTAAATCAGATCAGAGACTGAAAGCTGCTTCGATTTTTGACGATTCCAATTTTTAATCTCCCCCGAACTTCATGGAAAGTTGGAACTTCATTCATCACTCAGCCGTCGATGTGCAGACGGATGTCAGCGTCCTGCGTGTGTGTGTGTGTGTGTGTGTGTGTGTGTGTGTGGAAGCAGGAGAGGAAGTGTGTCTGAGGACGTTCGGCGAAAGCTGAGATGCTCGGCACATTTTCCTCAGAGAGTTTTGCTTCTGTGAGTTGATAACGGCCTCCGTTTGCTCCACCCCTCCACTTCCCTCTTCTCCTGCCCGTCCTCTCAGGCTTTGCTGGCAGTTAAACCAAGCGTCCCCTCCCACTCACCCCACACATTGTGCCTATCTAATGGTGTGGAGGATATTAGTCTCCTATTACAGATACGACCGTCGGTTTAGAGTCTGCCGGTTCCCCAGACGGGTCAAAGCAGCTTCTGCTTCCCCCCGTCGTCCTCCAGCCTTTTTGAATCTTCTCTGCGAATCTTCGAACGATTTAATCTGCCGAGCACCTTTTCAATCAGAGAGCGTTCTCTCGAACACGACTGTAATACAATGCATGGACACACACGTTACAGGAAGTGGAGGGCGTAGTAGTGGCGGGCGAAGACAAGAAACAAAAAAATAAAACATACTCGCGCTCTCGCTCACCCGCGTGCGCAGCCGCCGATCGATGCTCGCAATCATCCAGGTGACAATGGCCGCGGGTTTATCGTCCTCCGCCTGATTCACACCCTGCTATCATCACCTGCGCACAATCACACAATCAAGGTGGAGGTGGGTGGGGGAAGGTGGGGTGGGCACGGAGCACGGGAGCTTGCAGGTACATGAGATGTGTGAACATGTGCGTGAAATGAATTGAAATGGGTGTGAAAGTGCATCTGTTTGTGGGCGGATGCGTGTGCGCCTCCCTTTGTGTTTGTTAGTGTGTGCAAATGCTTTACTTTCTATTGTGTGTGTGTGTGTGGCGTGTGCGGGCAGTGTGTGTCCCTCCATTTTTCTGAATGTGTGCATTCGAGTTTGTGCACATCTGTGTGTGTGTGTGTGTGTGTGTGTGTGTGTGTGTGTGTGTGTGTGTGTGTGTGTGTGTGTGTGTGCGTCAGTTGTTATCAGAATGACACCATCCTGCTCTCTCTCCTGCAGCCCCAGAGGATCAGTGGAGCTGCACCAGTTTCAAATGAAAATAAATGAGAGGCAGTGACCGCTACTGCCTGGGTCCCACTTTAATGAGGAAAAGGAGCAAGAGAGAGGAGGGAGGGAGGGAGGGAGGGAGGGGAGGAGGACAGAGGTGGAGGGAGGAGGAGAGGATTGGAAAGCGAGGGAGGGATCGCTCGGAGTTGGCGATGAAGGTGCAGAGAAAAAGAAAGAGGGAGAGAGATGAATAGAGGAGGAGGAGGGGTGTTGATGAATGGAGGGGGCCTCTCTCTGTCACCGACGCGATGGCCAATTACAGTTGGAGCTCGCTCGGATGCACCGCAGGTGGAGCGAACGTTGTTTTTTTTTGAGTGGCCCGGAGAATATCCCTCCATCCCTCCATCCCTCCATTTGCATCGAGGGAGAAATCACTGCCCGACTTTTGGAGCAGCGTTTGGGGGGGTTCACCGTGCACGTCAGCAGAGCTGCATTAACGCCACGCTGACACCCACCAACATGTCGGCTGCTTTTCAGGTGCATCATCTGCTCCATTAAGGGTTTTTCTTCGACTGCTGCTGCTGTGTAATTAAACTCTGTTAAGAGCAGCCTGACCCGACCTCTCACACACATTTTAAAGGTCAACCAAAGCACGATGGACGCTCTGTTTATCATTCTTTCCTGTATTTCTTTGTATATTTTTATCTATTTCCTCTTTTATTTGTTTCTACATTTATTTATTTTTAGACATTTTTATCTTTTACTGTGTTTCTGAGACTACCGCTGGTTTTAATAGACTTAGAAGAGTTTAAGAGCGTTGAAGTGGACGACAGCAGAGGATCCAGTTTGTCAAGGTGCATGGCTCAGTCCAAACACTGGACAGGGAAGACCGTCCAAATCCAGATTGTATAGCTTATATAATGTATTATAGATACTTTATTGATCCTTCAAGGGGGTTCAGTACTTTGCCCAAGGAGGTGTACTGGCACCTCTCCAGCTACCAGTCCACCTTTCATACTGGACTCGAACTGGACACCCTCCGGTTCCCAAATCAAGTCCCCATGGACTGAGCTACTGCCGCCCAAAGACGCCGTGCACTCCTCCTGTTTAAGGTGGTTTCACGTGTTCAGGATCTTTGTTTTATCTTTGTTTTGCACACCAGTGATCCCAAATGTCTTTAAGACAATCTCAAATAAATTTAATAAAATTTATTTGAGATTGAGATTAAAAATCTCCTTTTTCAAGGGAGTTGTAGTCGAGACACAAACTCACAGACACGTAACATACCAAAAGATAAAAACGCAGCACAAGCTGTGAAATATCCGTTTAATCTTTAAGATCTTTTAATATGATTTAAAAGATTTAAATCAGATCTTGGAGATTTCAAACTTTCTGCAGTGACAAAATAAAGCTCTATGTTCTTGTTCCAGTGCAGGTTGTCGATCCTCTTCTCCTTGGCAATGAGTTGCGTGGTCTTGTTGATCAGAGACGTGAGAGATTCGAGTTTTAATTTCGGCGTCTCACTCAAAAAGAAAACAGCTTTTAGCGCCACCCGCAGCAGGAGGCTGACGTAGTTAGAAATGATGATTCTTTCATGCTCCTGCATGAGAGGAAATGTGAAGCTGAAGACTCGAACTACAACTCCTCTTTTAAACTTTATTTGGGGTTTTACTTTCAGTTCGCCTTACTTTGCAGTTTTTTGCAAAACTGAAAAAAAACCAAACATGTTCCCAAAAGAACACGGTGCTCCAAACCAAAACCAGGGCAGAGTCATCTCGATGGAGAGTTTGGGAGATACTCGGTTTTCCCTCGACGGCGGCGATATGTTTCTACTTCAGTGCAGCTGAGCGTTGTCCAGTCCGGTCTGGCAGAGACCATTAAAACTAGCAGACAGCAGCGCAGTATAGCCTGGAGGCCTCTTCAGGGGCAGAGGACATCAAGTGTGTTTGTGTGTGTGTGTGTGTGTGTGTGTGTGTGTGTGTGTGTGTGTGTGTGTGTGTGTGTGTGTGTGTGTGTGTGTGTGTGTGTGTGTGTGTGTGTGTGTGTGAGCGACCCACACTTTAAGTCGTGTCGAGACCACCGGTGCAGACATTAGTGTGTGAGGGTCAGTGAGCAGGTCAGGAGGTATTTGCTCGACAGTGTTGGACTTGATCAGAATGTCCTGTAACGCAGATTGTGTGTGTGTGTGTGTGTGTGTGTGTGTGTGTGTGTGTGTGTGTGTGTGTGTGTGTGTGTGTGTGTGTGTGTGTACAGGAAGGGCTTTTTTAACCCCTCTGAACTTGCCAAAAATCGCACCAGCCGAGTCGTAACTCTGTCAAACGGGGACTCTCTACCTCACAGCTCCAGACTCGTACAGCACAAACAGAAACTTCTGACTGTTGAAGTCAGCGAAAGCATGACGGGAATCTCTCGAGTCATCCTGAGTGGAAATAACAGAAAGAAAACTAAAAGCAGAGACAGAAAAAACCCCAGAAAAAGTCGCTCTGGGTCTGGTACGTCTCACGTGACAAACAAAGCCTGACCTATGAGCTAACACAGAGTTATAGTGACATGGGAATGTAAATAAGAGAGTTCAAACTTTAAGTGCTGATCTTTCACATGGTCACGTGATGGTTTCCATAGGTCTTTGAAAGTGTTTACATTTATATATCATATCATAATGTTTTAGTCTGTTCTCCACACGACTTCAAACTCAGGAGCGCCAGACATTAACTGTTGGTTCATGTGGTTGTTTTTTAGGTTTGCACGAGGTGTTTTATTTTGAAAATCGACCAGATTCTCTATGCCGTTTGTTTGTCGGACTTCCTTTCAGCTCGAGTTGACCACAGACCACAGTGCGCCCAGTGCGGTTTGAACCATCGACTAGAACGAAACGTGCCCGGTGGGAATTTAGCCCTTTAATGTTGCAACCGTACACAACTTTGATCCATGTCTCAAACTCCTTGAATCTGAGGTGGAAACGGGCCTGCAAAGTCCTTGAAAAGTCCTTGAATCGGCTGCTTAACAAGGCTTTAGAAACCTGACTCACATTTAACCAGAGTTCTGTCCCGATATGATCAAAATACACATTTAATCTAAAATTTAAAAAGAAGCACTGAGCCGACACAGAAGTGGAGTCGGGAGTTCGTGCGTCGTGTCGTGTCGCGTGCAAAACGGGTCAGCGAACATTTCGAGGCTCGCGGCCCCACAGGTGGAGCTCGGATCCACGTTAACTGGAACACGGTGTCCTGACACAAGAGGACCAATAACAAACTGGCAGAGAGAGAGAGAGAGAGAGACGAGGATGGAGTGAGTGATGGAGGAGAGGGGAGGGAACGAGACAGAAGACAGAAAAAAAAAGCGTGAAAATGGAGGCGAGAGGCGAGGGCTGGAGAAAAATACGGGAATGAGATTTGAAGATTGAACAGTGAGTGGCAGCGAGAGCGATGGAGAGAGTGTTGGAAAGAGATGTGGGGGAGTATCCGTCCACTCCATCTCTATTTTTGTTTGGTTTGCAGTCTGGGCTTCTGCCGCTTGACAGAATAAGAAAGTGGAGGACAGACTGGAGTAGATCGGGGTCTCCTCCATCATCCTTTCATTTAAGAAGTGGTTCATCTGCAAACGTCTACAACGCGCGTGACGTGGGGTACACGCGATCCTTCGGCGAAGGATAAGCAGGGTCTGTCTGGTTTTTCGTGAGCTCCTCACATGTCCACTTAGGCTCAAACGCAGCTGCTTGCTTTTCTGAATTATTCATGAGCCCCTTCATTAAATATTTACGTGTGAAAAGCCGGCGCCATCAGCTACCCACAATCCTCTCCTCTGGGTGAGATGCGAGCGGGAAGCATCCGGAGGCTTGGATGATGAAGTTACAGTCTGATAGGGCAACATCGCGGCTGCTTTATTTTTTTAATTCGCTCTGTAGGACCACCTATTTTTGGTCCTGTCTCTTTGTCCACCACCTCCTCCTCCTCCTCCGTCCTCCTCCTCCTCCTTTCAAAGTGATCGATTTGTATTGTTCGGGCAGCTGAGCCCAAACCCCCCCCCACCCACCCACCCACCGGCCCGAGGTGAGAGAGAGAGAGATAAAGGGAGATAGAAGACAGAAATAACTAGACAGGGAGAGAAAGAGGCGAGAAAGACAAAAGTAGGAGAGCAAGCGAGGGCAGAGGCAGACCTTGCCGTGAGCGCGATCTGGGAGAACATGGCGGAGGCCTCTGGGATGAAAGAGATGGAGAGATGTGGGGAAGAGGTTGATGGGTGAGGGTGGAGGGAAAAGAGCAGAACAACAGCAACAACATAATGTTCGAAACGTTCGCCGGAGCTGACCGCTGACCCTCGAGTGAAATACAGGTCCGGGGATGCATTTGTTAAAGTGTCTCGAGGACACGACCAGGAAAAGGTGGTGGAACCCTAGAAAAGAAGAAGAAGAAGTGATGATGTTTCAGTTTTTTTCAGAGGTACACATCGGGTCCTCTTCAGGGAAAGTTGGCAATGAAGCAAAAAAAAAAGATTCGAAAGGTTTGACTGAGCAGATGTGTCATTATGTTCCCGCCACCTGCCAGACTTCTGCAGTGAGACGGAGGGTTTAACCAAAGTCTGACTGCCATGCTGAATTATTATCACAGCCCATTAACATTTGTCAAAAATTGGAAAATCCAGACAGGATCTTTTGAGGAAAAACATGATGACATCCTCTTTGCTGCTCAGTTTAAGCTTTAACATCAGAAACATGTTCCCTCTCTTTTAGTATTTAATCAATCTTGTCATTTTTCACATTGACCAGTGTTGCTGATTAATAATAAATCATTTAAACCCATTAATCAAGAAAAAAAGCAACATTTTGTTGATTCAGCTTCTCAAACTTGACGATTTTCTTCTTCTCTCTGTTCTGTGTGTTTAAACTGAACATATTTAAGGTTTTTTGGACTGTTGGTTGGACTAAATGAGCAATTTTAAGTTGTAAAGTGGATGTAAACAGGCTACCTTTGTGGTGACGGTTCACCTTCATATGTCCAAGACAACTGGGGCTTGATTAAAGAAACATTTCACTCTAGCAGAATGATGATGGGCACAGCCACGCGACGACTAAATCATTAACTAATTACTGAAATTGCCGGGATCAGCTCCAGCCCTCTGCAACATTGATAAGCATAAACATGGATGGATGTTGGAGTTGATCTTCAACAACCATCCAACGTTCTTGACCTGTGCACGAATCCACTGAAAACACGCCGCGATTCTTTCTCGGATACGTCTCTGTCCCCGTTCATGAATGTCGCCATTCAGAGTAAGCAATCAAAGCTCCCAAGGCTAGAACTTGGTTCTTCATTATTGAGGCATGTTATTCTCTATTGTCACATGGAGGGCATGAGGTCAGGATTCATCCTCCATAGACAAGTCCTGTTGTTCAGGGGCAATGCTGTTTTATATAATTAATATAAAATTTCTATGGGAAGAGAAGTAAAAGTCATTTTTAGCTGCATCTCCTGGATCTGGATCATTTTTATATTTTCCACACATGCGTCGTATTAAACAGCTGCGACACAAATTGCATATTAAAACAATCCCCTTCGTAAAGCGTCGTTTTCACATGACTACATTGAAAATTGAGCGTGTTCATGTTTTATTAATGGATGGATGCGTTTTGTTTGGCGAACAGGAGGGAAAAAAAAGATTTGTTTTAGAGAATTTGAGGCAAACGAGGAGATTCGATCGCACGACTTGTTTACCAGACGCGTTCCGGTCGACTCGGGACAGGTGCTCGTGAGCCTTTGGCAAACACGTGCAAGTTTCTAAACGTACTTGACGTAACTCAAAGATGTTAATCATGTGGTGATAATAGAGAATGCTGCTGTGTTCGGGTTCCTGGTTCGAGGTCCCCAGACGGTTTGGGATTTTTTGTGTGAACTCCAACCGTCTAAAGACATGCAGGTTCATCTGATCAGCAGTTTCTCAACGAACCTCCATGATCACCTGTCAATGATGATTATAATGTGGTGATAGAGAATGCTGCTTGGTTTTTAGTGGCGTTAGGTTCGAAGCCCCCAGTCGACTTTTCCGTTTGGGGTTTGCATGTTCTTCCCATCTCTGCGTGGGTTCGCTCCGGGTACTCCGGTTTCCACCCACAGTCCAAAGAGGTTAATTGGTTACTCTGATAGATGAGATCGTGAGCATGAATGGTCGTTTGTCTGAAAGCGTCAGCCCCTGTTGAACTACCCGTCTTTGACACGGCAGGGTCAGTCATAAAGGGTCAGTGCACCCGAATTACACAGACACGGCAGCATCGTCGCAGTCAGCGTTTTTCATTTGGACTATTTCTTCTTCGGTACAAAGTAATTTTATTGACAGTGAGGTCTTTGAATTATCCAAGGTGACAAGGACACAAAGGGCTCCCTGTTACCTTGGATAACAGGTTCAGGCAAATGGCAGCTGCATTCTTCTTTAAAGGTAATTTTTTAATGCTCCGAGCGGCACAATCCATCTCCATCGTGGATTTCTGTGGCGGAGGCGGAAATCTCTCTCGAGACGCTGCATGCAGAAATGAAACCGAGACTATTTGCATGCTGGGATTCCATAGGAGCGAGCTTAGTGTCGATTTGTGTGAATCCTGACATGCTTGAAAGGAGAGTAAAATAGGCTACCTGATGTGCCACTTAGAGAAGGAACTCGACTCAGACAAAAACAAGGCGGCGTGACTGAAAACCTGCACGCAAATTACCGTGATGTCTTCTTTTATTGTTACCGCCGCTGTCACTTCATAAACGTGTCAGATTTGGGTTTTGAACCAATCAATTCAAATACCCGAAATCCTGCTGATGGGAAGTCGATTATGAAGCAGCAGGTTGGTTAAATAACATCCCGCGCCCGAGCCGCTGTTCTGCGAGGGGTAAAAAACATCCAGCATCGTCCGCACTCCGGGGACGCTGCGAACCCTGAGGCGCTGATGTAGGATCAGCCTTTCCCATCGCACACTCTGACCTCGGCAAACATGCAAGCTGACCCACGAGCAGAGCCGCGGGCCAAGTCCCACCCACGCCATACACTTACCGTACTGTACTGTATACCTAGCACTTTTTTTTTTCTTTTTTCCCATTGACCCAGATACTCATATTCTTCCCCAGAGAGCCGCCTCTCTCAGTCTAAGAGAGACTCATTATTTTACTGGAGTGCCCTCCCCTCTTTTCTCCTCCTATGGAGGGAGGGAGGAAGTGGGGCAAACCTGGTAGATGTGCTTGCACAGGGGGTGCATTCAGGCCCACTCCGGTTCCACAGGGAGGGCGTGCTGGATCCACACAATTAACGCAGCATAAAATAGAGTCAGCAAATTTGCAGGAAATTACGGGCAGGTTGATTATTACCAGGCTATCCCCATGCGTAATTGAACCTCTCTCCAAATTTGGCCAACTCATTTGATTGTAAATCACCTAACCGGCCGTGATTTTATTACAGTGTGTGAGATTCTAACAGTCGGCACTTCTTGTGCTCTGAATCATGATTGTGCAAAGTATTTACCGGACTGTCGGCGTAGGAGTGTAAGTGCAGGGTTCAGTGTCGCTTTGAGACATGACGCATGAGTTTAAAACGTTCATCGGTCTCTTTGTTTCAAAATGATATTGAGGATGCAATATAACACGCACATTAGTGGGAGTTACACACACCTGAGTCACACATTCTCGTTATAATGTAGTATATCAGGAGTGTGCGGAGGACCCACAAAGATACTAGAATGAATATTTGTGTTACGGCCCTGGTTGGATGACTTTGGTCGGCCAAAAAAGTTGATGGCTAAACTGTTTCTTCCGCCTGAAAGGCCCCCACCTGTTAATCCTGCATAACTTTAAGCCTTAATATAATGTGAACAGGTGAGTTGTATATAAATTCACCCTCAGTACAGTTGTCATGAACGGGGAAATTAGCTACAGAGACCAAAACTGTTTTTTGTACCAGGCTGTAAACATGTTTATTTCTGCTGTGAAACATGGGGACTTATGGAGACTGACTCACTTCTGGAGCCAGCCTCAAGTGGACGTTAGAGGCGTTACAGTTTCTGGCACTTAGGCTACGTTGCCACCTGACAACGTTTGGTGTTTTGGCACACAGCGACCATATTGTTACTATTTGTACATAAAGGTTCATTTCACATTTTGGCATCATGCATAGTCCAGATTTTAAGTTTGTATATCGGTAACTTGACATAAGAAGCGTTTGCACATGGTCGGAATTGTTGGGTCTCTATAAATAATATTATAAATAGGTCGGAGATAACTTCTGTTATGGCATTACTGATTGGATTCATGTATTTTTCATTAAATTATTGTCTTCTGGACTAAATAATAAGTCAGTCAGCATCAGTTGTTGCTTCCTACAGTTGAAGCAACTTTCATTGGAGCCTCTTTTAAGGTTGATGCACCTTTAAAATGATATTTAACGCCTGAACCATCCTGACATGTAGATGTGTGCTGTTCATTATGAACACCATGTGTTCAAACGTGTCTGCTGATGCAGCTCACATGGTTAAAGACACGAGGAGCCCGAACAGTTAAAGATCAGCAGCAGCAGCGTTATGCGCCACGCCTCCACGGCTCCACGGCACCTGGTTTCTCCAGCACAGTCCGTTAGTTGCGCTGTTGCAGAGCCGGATTTTCAGACAGGACCGGAGCGCGGCGGCGGAGGAGGAGGAAGAAGAAAAAGAAGAAGAAGGACAGAAAGAAAAAAATCAGAAAGAGGAAGAAAAAAAAGCGAATGTGGGAGTGGAAGAGGAGAATGTGACAACTGCTGGATGCGGACAGAGTGCGCGTTGCGGCTGGATACGCTGCCTTTAGGGGGAGGCCTGCCCTCGGCTTCTCTTCTGCACCTGTCCCTCTCCGTCTGCGAGAGAGAGAGAGAGAGAGAGAGAGAGAGAGAGAGAGAGAGACGCTCCTTTTTATTTATCAGGCAGGGCGCACAGCGGCGGAGGCGCACACACACATACACACACACACACACTTCCACACACACACACACATATACTGTACGCACACACACATCACACATACACAGGGCAGGCAGGCAGGCAACATGACTTCATCCTACAATCTGGATTTTCTGCCCGATATGATGGTGGAGAGCCGCCTGCTTGTTCCCGGAGACAGAATGTGAGTTGTTTCTATTTTTATTTTATTTTATTTTATTCTTCTTCTTCACTCCTCCTCATATCAGAAATAAAAATAAGAAGCGAAGCTGTCCGATGTTGGAAACGTTGCTGCTCCGTTGCTGGATGTGTGTGTGTGTGTGTGTGTGTGTCATTGTGTTAGTTCTGGCTTGTTGTTTATTAATATCCGTCGATGCAGGAGCGCGTAGCTGTGATCAGCCATAGACAGGATGGTGATGAATGAACGCCATTATTGGGGAGGGGGGGTTCATGTTAATGCCGGCGCCGTCTTCATGGAGCTGCGCGTCGTTTGGAGCTCCGCGCAAGTTGCTTCTTTTATTTTTTTCTGCTGTGTGATTTGCGGCAGCCGCCCATTCTTAATTTCTCCGAGTGTTTTCTGCTGCTGCTGCTGCTGAGGGGAGGGAGGGAGGGGACGGGCGGCTCGGCTCGGGACCGTGCAGCCGGTTATAGGAGCGCACCATGCTGAGACACCACGAAGAGCAAAGATCTGTGTGTGTGTGTGTGTGTGTGTCACATGAGGCTGGTTTAACTCGCATTCTGCAGCCAGCAGAGCAGGAGCAAGGAGAAAATACACAGGAAGGTTTCTGTGGACGCGCAGGAATGCGTGGATGACTCCTGTCCCGCGTGTTTCCAATTGGATTTGCTGTAATTCAGTTAAAAGTCCCGGAATGTCTCGACACAAAGGGAGGTTTTCATTCCGACATCATGGCCATGCGTTTTTTTTTCTCCTCCTCCTCCCTCCACAGTGCATGTCCCACTTCTGTCCCCTCAGCTCACAGCGCCGAGCTGCTGATGGATCATTCTTTATTCTTCTTCTTCCTCATCCTTTCATCTTCATCTTTCTTTGCACTTAACTTCTGGTGACTCATGGCGTTTAGCAAAGAACAGAGCCAATGTACAGAAGTGTGTGTGTTAGTGTGTGGGAGGTGTTGTTTAGTGGACTCATTATGCACAAATATCACTAAAACTTATTATTTTAAAATCATGGCAGCAGCAGCAGCTGGAGATCAACATGTTCCTGCATCCGATTAAATTCAGTGTTTTCATTGTGAACTCGCTGATCAGACGATAAAATGAAGAAATGTGCCTATGGAGGAAAAAACTGATCCACTATAAGTCACCCTGAGGATATTATTTAATCCACAAAATAAAGGGAATAACCTGTTTTTAATATTCAGTGTGCACAGAAATACAGATTTCCTTTAAATATAATGTAGAAACCAGCTGTTTATTACCTCAGACTCAGCTATGAGAACATGACATGCAGCATTTTAAAGGACCGTCCTGTGATGGACTGGGATCGGCTCCAGCCCCCCGTGACCCTGATGAGGGGTTAAGTGGTTATGGAAGATGGATGAGTGCTTTGTATGTGTCGGTGGATGTGTGGTACGTGTACGCAACCTTGCTCCAGCGGTACAAGGAGTAATAAAATAATACGAAAAACTATGGGATTGTTGAAACGCTTCGTTCATGCACTAAAACGTGACGGTCGTTCGTAAGCGGAGGTGGAATGAACGTTTTAAACGTTGTGCAGATCAGAAGCGACCTCCTTTTACAACTTGAATTAGCTCCGGGTCTTGATCCGGTCTCGTTCAGGATTCAACCACAGTCAACAAGAAATAATCTGATTATTATTATTCTCCTTTGTGAGTAGCCGAATGAGGTCAAGCTACGGCGGCGGTGTAAAAAAAGAAACGCTGCACGATTCAACAATTTATCGAAATTATACGGATACGTCAGTTATGATCTGATGAGACTGTGACCGGCTTTGACCTCCGACTATTGAATGAAAACACATTTACTTGTGGATTTAATGTTAAATAACATTTATATAAAACATTTCTGGTATTTAGTATATTTATATTCACTGTATTTGCTCTCAAATGACGTCTGACAGGTGGGTGGTTCAAGCCGTGATCACCTGTCGGACCAGACTTTCAGTCCTCTGATTGGCTGATTAAACGACTGAAGCAGCTCTGATGTGTGCGTAGAAACATCTGCAGGTGTTGGGATGCTGCCCGTGTAGCTGATGAGGCTCGGTGTAATCGATACATCAGCACGGAGACGCTTCATGTCAGAGCTCCACAACCTGTTTGCTTCTTTTTAAACACCAAAGAAAAAAAGAAACGAGCATCCAAACCCCAGAGTGACTCATTTCCACCTCGATGATATAAGGCCGGGTCGCGCACTTCACCCCACGGTGTCTCCCTCCATTGACTCTCCATGTAGTCTATTACCCAGATGCTCCAGTGATGAGACGGCTTTCTCATTAATCAGTGTCATCGGCTCTGACGGCGTGGGGCCCCTGTGTACAACCGGCGGGGGTGGACGAGGAAGCCATCACACTTCCAGCCGCCCTTCCATTTCTTCCTCTGATGTGTCTTGCATGGCCGGTTTCGGGTCTATCTGCCCGCGGGAGTGAAGCATTTATGAATTATGTGTGTCGCCGGCGTTCGACACAGCCCTATCTGTGCCCTCTCTTACCCAGCGCGGCGAAAGAGGCGGACAGGTTGAACCAGATAGCGCTTATGGAGATGACACTTTGTATTTACGCGAACACGCCTTCTCCAGCTCGGCGCCGTTTAGAGGGCTCTTGGTGATCTTTTGATTAAGTCGTCCGCCGTGTTTAACGGCATCCATACCCTCCCCCCTCTTTCTCTGACTTCCTTCCACATGATCCCTCATGAGTCTGTTTAGTTCTGGATTTTGGCTGCATTCCCTTCTGCAGGCCTCGCCGCTTCCTGTAGCGACCCCCCCCCCCCTCCTCCTGGTTGACGCTGACAACATCAGACTTGACAAATATTAGCTGAGATCATATGAGAACTAAGTGGAACTAACAGTCTAATCTTTCTCCGTACAGTCCTATCAGGGCCTGGAAGCATGAAAACGAGGAGTAAAGTGAGAGAATCAGGAAAAATGGAGCGGGACCTTTTGCCCTTTACTTTCCACTTTCGCTCCGGCTGTGAAGCCGAGACCCGGGTCGCTCTCTGGGAAATATGTGACCCCCCTCACCTCCTTTCGTCCTTGTTAAATCCCCATCTGGTACCAAACTATAAGATTCTTTGGGGTCTATCAGACTTCCAGGCTGCAGAAGCGACTGTTTTTGGGGAAATGATTTTCTTGAAATCAAAGTAAACGAAGACTTTAACAAGTCGGCAGCGTGCAGAGGAAGACGGAGTCGCAATAATGCTCGAAAATGAACCCATCGCGGTTTATCTGACCGCTGATTCTCTTTACGACCGAACCCCCTGAACACAAATCATGAACCCAACAGCTGAAAGGCTCCTGTGACATACAACATGAGGGTTCTCGTGAGAAACGTATATAAGTGTCTGTGTGTTTAGATGAGGGGGTGGGGCGTCAGAGGCTTGTCTGCCTTGTGTTTAACTTCGGTTTGGCTGATATCCGCCGCAGACACTTGTTTCAAATCATTTTATTCAAATTCCAGGAACATCATTTGATCAAAACCCGCCGAAAGACTTCAATAGAAGCTGTCAGAAAGAGTTTAGATAGTGTAGCGGAGAAAATGCAGTGGACTGGACTCCGGCAATGGACTCCGGTGAAACGAAATCAGTCCTCGCCCTAGACAAAAACATCACAAACAATAAATTTGCACCTGATCCAGGCCGAATTTAGTCCAAGGCTGCGGATATAACACAAAACAAACTCTGTCTTAGATCGATTCAGGTCAAGAGCTTCACGCAAATCCATTAAATATATCGATCGGCTGCGGATTAAACATGTAATCAAACAAAAACTGAAGCTAGATAACAGCATGGGGCTAATTTACGGCCGGTGGAGACGATCAAACCGATACATGAGATTAATCCGAGGAGTGAAAAAGAAGAAGAGAAAAGGAGCAGGGTGTAAATTGACATGGGCAGGACCGGGAGCGGAGATATAAAAGACGAAGGACGGGTGTGAAAGAGTGACGCTTTGACGGACTCCCTGGATAGACAGCTGCTCGGGTTTGAATTGTGTTTTATCTGATGTGGAGATTAAGAGAAAATAAGAGTGAGAGAAAGAGATGATGGAGGTGGTTTTATCTTTTCTTTCAGGCAGCGGCGAGGATGACACATATACATATATATAGAAATACAGAAGAACGAGGCGGAGGAGCGCTCCGTCATTTCTGTTCCGACTGTTTTTGTTCATAATATTGTTATTTAGGCCGAGACGCGCGCTGCGTGCGTGATGTACGATGTGATGGAGCCGTCTCCACGCATCACCGGCTGCAACGTTGTTTTATGTTGCTTTCTCTTCCCCATGCGTGCATGTGTGTGTGTGCGTGTTATGTCATAATGATGAATGTCTTTGCTCTGCTGGGGCTCAGGAGCAGTTGTCTGTGGCTGACACCGCTGTGTGTAGGTGGTGATGTATCACGACCGCGTGTCTGAGGTCTCGGCGTGGATGGCAGGGGTGTGGCTGCGTTATGAGCAGGTGTGTGTGCGAGCGGATACACGACGGAGGTCAACGAGCGTCTTTATGTGTCGTGATCGTGCGAAGAGGTGCAGGTGTGTGTGTGCGTCGCACCAGAATCCACGATTTTGATGTCACGTTACATAACAACAGCAGATACGCACGAAGGAATTTTGACACGTTGTGACGGTTTTCAGGGGCAACTATTATCAGAATTTTTAGTTTTTTGGGGTGTCAGCCAGGAAAACCACATTAAGGCGGTGCATAAATCCAAACCACAATTCATACAACCTTAAATCCGAAATGTGAGCAAATCAAGATACCACTTTTCTTTTCAAAAAAATATATTTACAGTGGTCCCTCGTTTATCGCGGGGGATACGTTCTAAAAATAACCTGCAAGAAACAAAATCCACAAATTAAGTTTTACAATTATTCTACATGTTTTAAGGCCGTAAAACCCCTAACCACATACTTTTATACACCTTTTTATACACATTTTGTACAGTACTCCCTTAAACAGGACGCAGAACACATGTGCGGTTCTCCCTTAGCCAATCAGGACGCAGAACACAATGCACGTTCATACTGTACAGTACGCTGTAAAAAAAACAAAACATGCAAAATTACACAAAAAAAATTCCACGAAACAGCGAGTCTGCGAAAAGTGAACCGCGATATAGCGAGGGACGACTGTACACCACAGAAAACCCCCAAACAATGTTCACCTCAGTTTAATTTTAGTTCTCAAAAGTTCAGTTCAGTATCAACAAAAATAAAACTGGCTTCTTTTTCAGTTTATTTCTAGGAAAAATAGGTTCACAAAAAAAAAAACTAACTAAATCCTCCGATAGAAAAAGGAACAAAAAAATACGTTTTTATATTTCCCGGGTTGGTTCCCGCTCACCAGCCGACACACAGAGACTCCTCCTCCATCATGGAAAACCAAACGTCCTTCAAAGAGGATCCGATCTGCTCCAGGACGGATTCGTAAAGGAGACGAGGGACTAACCTGCCTCGGTACTTTATTACTCACTAGAATATCCGCAAACGCAAACGAAACGCCGAACTTTCACTCCGCTGGCGTGCCGCCATTTTCGTTTACCGACGTCACGTTTGATGGACCTGTTGCTAGGCGACCGGGGGTGGTGGTCACATGGTCGGAGAGGGGTTGGCTAAATTCAAGATATAGCATTTGTGCAAAAAGAAAAAAGTGCTTTGGAGCAGATTTGATGACGCCTGTTTGTTTCGTAGCTCTTGCCTGAACATGCATCTCGTCCCTACACTTCTTTTCTATCCGTCAGCCGTGTTGGGTTCAAGGTCTGCAGAACATCCTCGTCTCTTCCGTTTGGTGCTCTCGGTCTTCGTGTTATTTTACTTGTTAATTGATTTCCCTTCTCGAGAATGGTTAGGTGAGCCTCTCTCTCTGTCTTGATTCTTGTCCCTACAGTACAGTTATTACATTAGTCCTCAGTTCTTTGCTTTGCTTATTCAAGTCCACACACACACACACACCTTCACACACCTCATGAATTGAGTTGTGCACAGAGAGTGTTGTTGTGTGCGACTGCCTGTGTGAGTAAGACTTTTTATTTGTGCGAGAGAATCTTCTGTTTCTCGTCGCCCGGCCTTGAAACGAATGAAGCATGCACATGCTTTCAGTGCTGCATGCACACATCGCCACCCACGTAAATACGCAGAGTACACATCACGTGACAGATATACACACACTCAGACAAACACACTCTCCCCGTGTTGTTCACATCGTGTCCTTGGGGCTGTAGTGACGGGCAGAAAAATAACTGAATCCTGAGAGCACAATGATGATCTCTCTCTCTCTCTCTCTCTCTTCTCCCCTCTCATGTATATCTCTCTTCTGCACCACCCATCCCCATCTCTCTCTTTTCTCTCCTCCCTTTCTTTCCTCTCATTCTCTCAATAATCAGCCATTGCATTCGTACCGTGCAGCAGCAGCAGCGTTACTATGCCTTGCCAGAGGGAGAGCTTACCTCATCATCTGAGTAGATTTCTTCTTCTTCTTCCTCTCCCCCTCCATCCTTTGCTTTATCCCTGTTTGGCCTGTATCTTCCACTCCTTTCTCTCTGCACTTCCACTCTCTCTCTCTCTCCCTCTCCTCCTCCATTCAAGCGTGCTAAATGCTTTACCTCTGTCAACTCTTGAGTCTGAGAGGAGCTCATTATTGTGGAGAAGGAGAGGAATTTGGATTAGGAGCAACATTCGTGGACTGAGGCTCTTGTTCGGCTAAAAGAGCCGTCAGAATTGCAGAGAGGGATTGACTTACCTGCATTAGTTGGCCGTATTATTCACGAGTTGTTGAGGGTTTTATTGTGACTTTGAAATTATTACTACCTGCAAATGCATTAACTCTGAAATATGGAAATTCGAGTTTAAACGTAGACGGATGCTTAATTATTAAACCGTTATGAGTGCATGATACCTTCATAGTGATGGGTTTTTACGTTACTGAAAACCGTTGTGCGCAACTTTTTCGACCTGTTGTTTCAGTGGTTTGGTAGTTGCAACATTAACTGCAACCAGCAATTTTTGTAACTTTCCAAAAACCAGCAATCACAAGGTTTGAAGAGGCGGTGCTTGGTACTTGAACCTGAATAAGAAACATAACAGTTAAAGAACAGCAGAGAGTTGATCAAACTGTGTTGCCATTTGGGGATCGGACTTTCCGTACAGTGGCATTAATGAGACGTCTCTGTTTGGCCGTCACCTCCGGCCTTCATTTTCATCTTCATCACTGAGTTGTTGGGCTGGTAAGCTTGCATGAGTGTAACCGTCGGACCACGTGAGAGCCGGCCCGGTGACATTAGACGGCACGGAAACTTCAAGGCTCCGATCACGTGGTATCAAAGGTCACAAAAAAAGGTCAGCGCCCCCTGCCATCGTCATCTTTTCTGCAGCATCTTTCACTTGTCAAACAAACAGCATGACCGGCGCTGTGAAGTCTTCTTCTTGGATTTCTTGCTTGATTAAGTTCAACTTGGTGGCACTTCTCGCGCACGCTAATGATCCACTTCTGCTTTTATTTATTCAAAACAAGTCGAGATTGTGAATCATTTTCGATGTGCGAGCGGAAAACTGTCATTTTCATGAGAGATGATTATTTCTTTAATGTGTCTCGAAAGGCTGGCAGGAGGAGTAAAGGGAGCAGGGGGGGGTGACTTCAATCAGCTGGAGACCTGCAGGCTCTTGGGCTTGGATGGCACTCGGTTATCTCTATGATGGCGTACAGGTTTTTTGATGGGGTCAAACTGTCCATTAATTTGCCGTTTCTTCCATGTCTAACCTTTAAAAGTTGAGCATAAGTGGACAGAATACATTCATCGCTGATAGAAATGGGCGATAAACAGTCGCCAGATTTGTCAAGCATTCCTTTTGTGAAGGAACATTTAGTTTGTCTTCAAAAGTTCGAGATTTGGTTTGACTAGCTGTTTAATTATGTTACACATATTAATTACTTCCTTTTTTTCTGATGAAGTATTCAAGTGAAAGGCATAAAAATGACTCTTACAACGTCCCATTAGCCTCCAAAAACCTTTTAACCTGACCTTATAATGGAATCTAACTAGGACTCAAACCTCAAGCCATGCACCAGGCATTAATCCGAGTCTTTCACCCAGACCTCGGGGTGCCGCCCGGTCTCATTGACAGAAGCACAGGCTGTACTTCTTACCCATAAATCTCTCTGTCCTCTCAGTCTGACTCTATTCATTTCCATCTTTGCCCCCCATCTGCTTTATATGGGCGCTGCGAAACGTAACACGTGAGCACACACATACACAGAAACACACATATCCATACACAGCTGCAGAGCTGTCAGGTCTAACCTTGACTCGCACAGAGAATGAATTGTAATGCAAACGGGAGGGCGCTGCGGCGAGGGACGAGGGGGGGGGGGGGGGGGGCACAAACAGGATGTCAAAGAGCTGCTGCTCGTCTCTGGCCGACCTGCCTCGTTCTTCCCTGCGGAGTCCAAGTCTGCACAATCTCTCTGTTACAGGTGTTTTTTTTCCCCCTCTCTCCTCTCACTAGACCACGATGGTTACCTTTCCCCCTGCCTGTCTTCTCGCCGGACAGATCCCAGGAGTTTAAAAGCAAAAATATAGTTTTGGGAGATTAGCACTTTGATCAAATAACGTTAACAAAGACAAAAAACTGTAAATACACAGTACATTGCTAACATGTGTAGTAGGTCGTTTGAATGACATCAAGTGTAATAGTACCGGCTGTGGTACCAGCTGCTTCTTCACCGGTTTCAGTGTTGGGAGATTGTTTACAGGTGAAACAGTGAATGAATTTGTGATAAACCTTCACCTGTTCAAACTGAGCCTTACATGTGGTCCCCACAGGTCATGTATATCCTTGAAAATTTGGGAATCTGAAGGAAAAATATCACGTTTTTGAACTTAAGACATGGGTCATTTACAATAAAATTATATATTTTAATCCAAGAATATAAATCGCAGTTCTTTTGATATTTCTTTACTCAACTTTAGTAAATAGGCCATGTTCTGCTGTCTGTGAGCTTCTGCCAGTTCTCATTATAGAAATCCTCAGTGTTGCAACAGTAATTAACCTTGATCCGTATCTCAAACTGTATCGTCCTTGGCAAAGTCCTAGAAAAATCCTTGAATTTGATATTTATGAAGATGTGGGAACCCTGCTTCTATCTTTGGACACTGTTGCCGGTGCACTTGTGCTACATACAGTATGGTAAAATGTTTGCATGTTGCCTTGGGCGTAAAAAAACGCAACCTAGGTATCCGTCCAAGTAAGGCCGATTCCGGGCAGAGTGCCGGTACGCTTGGTTGTATTCTAGCATGGAAGACCAAATGTGAGCTAGTCCTTGTTATGGCCTCCAGATTTGGATATGTTCTGTTGGTGTGGACTCCATCTTGGTTTAAAAATCGGTTTCCCTTTAGCAGGACTCGTCCCATCTTTGGGCCAAATTTGTGCTGCTTTTAGGGAAAACACTTTTCGACCTCCTCGGAAAGTCGAAGTTTTAGTATGGAACCTCTTTAAATTGATGAATATTGAAGTGATAACATAGATTGAAGCTGGCAACACATAGACTGTCCCTTAGCATGTGCATAAAGGTTTAGTTATTCCTTAGATATTGCCCTAATAGGTCTAATTCTTCTCACGTACAGGAAAAGACAATCGAGCTAAATCAAGAAAGATGCTCCCCTCGTGATATTTCCTCAACCAGACATCCAGTTGGAGTCTTTGGGGCACAGGTTTGTTGATTCGGTGTCCACGACATGAAAACATTTGAAGAGCTATACAGAGCAAAGCAATAGGGCCTTCAGTGGCTGCCGAGCTCGTGGTAAACTCTCCGGTAGTGATAGATGTGTGTGTTCCAGATAGTGAAGTGATCGATGGGGGTATTGTTGGGAGAAGCGTTCCGAGTTGCTGTTATTGTGTTTCGGAAAAGCTAAGGGGAGTAGGGGTGCAGAGGAGAGCTTGACGGGTTTATTGAGAAGCGTGATCTAGTGCACTGCCCCGGGACTCTTAGATGTAGTTAGAGAAGGCAGGAAAAGAAAGAGGGATGGAATGAAAGAAATAAGGAGGGGGGAGTGATGGAAGGAGAGGACGTCGGCATCGGAGGAGGGTGGAAATAGAGGAAAGGAAGTGAGGACGGTGCAGAGGTGGGAATAAATGTGTAGGTTATCTGTTGATGTTTATCTGCCATGTCCTGAGGGCTTGTGCAGTCATAACAGTGATCTAATCTGCACCTCTGGAGAGCGCACACACACACACACACACACTCTCAGTGCCCATGCCACCAATCATCCATTTAAACCGTCATTTATCTGACCTTCACCCAATCCATCCATTCAACCCACATTTCCACTTTTTAATCCATCCTCCCCTTTATACCGCAGGATTCCTTCCATCCTTCAGTTCCTGCTCCTACATCCTGCTTGAAATCCAATTGGCCTCATCTTCCCTTCCCCCTTTCCCCTTTTACCCATTTACCTTCTGTTGCCGTAGGGTTCGATGGACTTTTAAAGGTGGAAACCGATGCCAAGTATTTCAGATTGAAGCTGCTGACTGCTGATATTTTCTGCTGATATTCAATAGCTTTTCAAATCGGACAATTTTACGGCACAAAATATCTATAATATTCAAAAGATTGTGCAGGAGGCCGGGCAGGTGATGGGTTGGGGAGTTTGGGGCTGGTCATGCAATCATGTTGGGGACTCAGAGGCCTTAAAGAGCAGGATTTTTACAGAAGATTTTAGTCATCTGAGAGCCATTTTCCACCAATTAATAATTTAAAACAATCGAATGTGAAAACAGTTTTTAATCTCAGCGTGAAAACACTCAAATTATCAAACAACACCCCCTCCTCCTCCTCGCCCAGGTCTGAGTCCTGCATGTGAAGCTGATGTTTTTTAACCTTGTGAAAGATTGTCAATCTTGTTAAACGTCTAAACGACTTCAAATTCCAATTAAATCATTAATTTCAGCGCAGAAATGACTCATTTCCACTTCAATTATCAACCCGCCGACACCTTTCAGGCGCGGCAGAATTGGCTATTTGTCCCCTAATTTCATTCTTGTATGTGTGGAGAAGAAATCAGGATACATACCAAAACTTTTTTTTACGGGAAATGTCTTCATTTCAAGGCACGGGTGACAATTTGTCATTTTTAATAACACGCCTCTGTTAGCTTGGTGAAGTGACGTATTCGTCCCGTGTGTTGGAAACCGCATTAAGGCCACACGTGCCTGTGCAGTCACATAGCGTGCCGAGTCGGTGTGGACTTGTGTACAGTATGTTCCCTTTATGTGTGGTGTATATCACATGACAGGTGATGGTGGGGTCGGGGGGGTGAGTGGATGGTGTGTGTGTGTGTGTGTAGAGCAGATATACTGTATGTAATGAGACCATCATCGCAGCCTGAGGGGATACTGTGTAGGAGTGTGGGGCAGAAAGAGCATTAAAAAAAAAGTGTGTTCTTATTTTTATGTTAGCCACTCCCATTCACCTCAGGCAGATTATTTCCCAACCAACACCGTCTCCTCTATCTGTGCTTCCTTTTGCTTTTACGGCGCTATCGTGCTGTTTTCTCTTTGTGAAATTGTTTGTGCGTCTCTGTTTGTGCAGTTCAGCGCCCTCGGGGTGAATTGGCATTAAGGTGGGCAATATCAGCTGTTTCACACAATGCAGCGTTTGACAGAGGTCGGAGCGTCTTGTGACGGTGATGGCCTTGCTAAAGCCAACATCAGCTTCTCACTCAGCCCGAACAAGCCAAGCCAAAAAAAGAAAGAAAGAAGTGAGAAAACAAAGTGTTTCTGCTCCTTCAAACTGTGATTTGCCAGTGAGAAGCCAAAATATGAGGTGTCTTTTGAGCCGTTGATTCCTGTTGGCCTAAACCGAGAGGGGGAGAGGAGAAGTTGGAAACATCTGGTGCATTTTCGAGCTTTAGCTTCCCTCAGATGGACGTCGTAATGCTTTTGTGTGCGTCGATGTGTGCACGGAGCGAGAGTAGCTGCTCATCCGTGCGTGCACGTGCCTCGCCATATCCTGTAATGTAGGCAGCGGAGAGGAGAATGGCCTCTCAACCCCTATAGGAAGCGAAGAAGGGCAGCGAGAGGCGGGTGGAGGCAGGAGGGGGACGAGGCCGGGGCTAACGTGGCTTCATTCCTCCGAGCTGGTGCTGATCGAATGGGCTTGATGGCTTTGGCAGACGGGGGGAAAAAACTGAAGGCACCACTGGAAAGACATTAACAGAAGCGGGAAAAGAACCTTAAAGGAGCAATAGTGGCAATCTCGACTGTTTGGCTCATTTCCCTCAGCACAGATCTATTTTACAACGTCCCAGACCATTTCGCCCCATCCCGGGGCGGATGCTTAGCTCGTGTGATCTCCCGATCTCTGCGTGTTTTGGATGTGCCGTGTGATCAAGGCCGCCACCGCCTTAAGTCAGCCTAATTTGTATAATTGAAAACCAGATCATCTGATGTGATGTTCAAAGGTAGGACAGGGAGGCGGCGGCGGCACGATGTCACCCAGTGAGACTTATGTTGTGATACATATATCAGCGTCTTGGCTCGTGCCGAGGCAGCGAGTCTATGAAGGGGTCGCAGCTTTTAAGTGTTTCGTTCGGTTGCTCGATTTGAGATGATTGCAAGGTCAAAACATTTTTCATTCTTAAAAGAAATTAAAGAATTTGTTCTCAGAAAGTTCTCTGACTCTTCAGGGAGCCTTCAAAAGATATGTTGGAGAAAATAAAGAAAAAATGTCATCCAGTCAGAAATAGTGCAGTTTTATTTCTCTTGACATTTTCGAGGTGTTTTCTGGAGGTACAGTTTTCCCACGACCACAGCCAAAAAACTCAAATATCTCATTTTAGAACAAAAGTCTTATATTTCTCTCTGCCAGACACGGTGATTTAAACCCAACTTATCCAGCGACTTGCACCCAGTTATCAAAGCTGCTGCCTGATAAGAGTACCGAACCTATTTTTCAACTAAACCCAGAGACATCATTTTTGTTTTCACATATTATTGCCGCCGTTTGACGGAGTAATCTGTCAGTGGAATTGCTGATATGGAGGCAGCGACACTGTGGTCCTGTAGCTGAGTGATTGAGCGACGGGGGCTAAATGCTGCCGGGGTGTTAGGGGGTCCCCCTCCTCTCCTGGGCCGTCGAGGCTCTTAAAACATCTGAACCTGCTGTGTTGTGAAGCTCTGGATGAACCGAGAAGGCAGCTGAGCTGATAATAACAGGTAATTTGCCAAATATTGTGATCGTTCTCATCGTTTACACTTATTAGTCTTGATAATTGGAGCCCGACAATTATTCTGCTTTTTAAATCTCACACTGAAGGTTCGTATCGATCCGTGAGAAAGGAAGTCGATGATACGACATCCAGCATTTCGGTTCTGCGGTGTTTATTTTCATCGTTTGTGGTGAAAATCATTGTCTTTTCTTTGGGTCAAAGTTTTCTGACGATGGCCTCAGTTTTAAAGCCAGAATCAAGATACTGCTGTCAATTCTAGTATGAAACTAGAAGACCTGAAGTACTGATCGGTACCAACCGTGTCACGATAGCCTGGTGGGGCTAGATAATGCTTAAAATCTTTGGCAATTGTCAAAAAGGTTCCTTGACCTCTCACCTCAGGATATCTGAATATAAATGGGTTCTTTGGGCACCCATGAGTGAATTTTCTGATACCAAAATCAGCATGATTTCTTTGTATGGTGTTCCTCAAGGTCTTTGTGTTTTAGTGTGGTACGTTGGAGGGATTCTGAATGAACCAAATTGGTCTAACAAATGGTACCAACCCAAAAATGGCTGTGCCGACCTGCATTAATCTGACGTGTACCACTTCTGGGTGTCATATACTGTTGCTATGCTGCCTAGAAAAGACACAAATAAGTCTGTGGTGAGAAGAAGATGAGGTCATTACTTCCAGACGTCATATCGTGCTGCATTACTGCATCTACCCAACTAATTCCCAGTCATATCTGTCAAAACCAGCGGATCAACGGTAAATCCTGAAGCTTTTCGGAGCTTCTGGGGCTCTTGTTTCCTTTGGCAGTTTGTTGGTAAACCAGCTTTGGTTATTGCTGGCATGAGCCAAACACGATTTTCACGCCAGTGTTGATGATGATGAAGGAATTTCTCAATCGTGTCCTGAGCCACCTGAGTTTCAGGGTCAGCTCTGCAGGAACTCGCTTTTAGATTGTATAGCAGTTGTGTTGCAACAGCCGGTAATAGAAAGCAACATAGCGTCCGTTTAATTATATGGAAATGTCTCCACAATCCACTGTGCAATTAAACACAATTACACGTGCAATTAATTTTGAAACGATAATGATCCAGTGACAGTAGTGCCCAAAAAAAAAGGAGTTCATCAAGTAACTATTACAGACAGATTACACATGAATCACCATCTGGGGGGATTTATAAACCATAAATCTAAGGCTATTTGAAAAATGGCCAACCCCCTTTGTATATATACACTGTGCATGTGTGTCTGTGTGCGAGTGCACGGCCTCTGGGCACATTGTGATGCCGTTTTGGACGGCTGCCCTCATTCTGATGTCCCTATCGACTCCCTGGCCTACATGGCCAAGTACAGGCCTGTTTTCCACTGCAGGTCGATACAGACGCAGTGCTGAGGGGACAGCCCGAGGCTTTCACACACAAACGCACACACACAAAAAAACACACACGGACGCTCGCACCTAAAACACTTACAAGCATGGAAACACAATAGTATTCCCCCACGGTTTCGAGCATGTTCCTAGAAACACCGGCGGAGTAGGCGAGGGGATTAATGTGTCCGGGAGGGGTGTGTTGCTGCATGTTCTGATGGGATTTCCAGATTAGTGTGTTTTAATCCAGATGTGTGATACAGGCAGTTATAAAGGGTCGACCGCTGTGAGGTTTCTGAGGATTATAATATTAGATGACTCCCAAAATCCAAAAATTGCTCGTTTGTCAAGGACGGTCCAGTCAGCTTGGATTCAGAGCAGGTACGATGGATTTAAACGAAGTCACGGCCGGAAAACATGTCGAACAAATGACAGAAACTGTCATCATTGAGCTTTTTTATTAGCACAGCAACAGTTGTTTTTTTGACACTGTCGGCTTAAATCCAAAAAGCTTAAATAACTGACCCTGTCACTGATCTGGATTAAAGGGGCGCTGCAGTCATTTAGCATTGCACTTCCATAAAGTTGAGATGCTGAGAAAAGGCGAATAATAACAATGGAGCAGAGGCCGATACGATGATTTTTAATCCCTTGTAGGATCATATATTTCCCATAATTCATCTTTTTGTGCATTTTATCTGAGCCCAAATGGACCTACCTTAAAACTACATACTACATTTCCCATAATGCAACTTACAATTTATTTATTTGGACCCCCTATAGCATCTTCTTTTTTAAATGGAGACTTTCCATTAAATACTCTCTTAAGCCCAAACTGAGATTGACGCGAACACCGAACTAGGTCCTAACCCCACAAATTGGATCCTACATTTCCCATAATGCAACTTTTAAAGCATCTTTTTAGATTATCTTTGTACACCGGTGTCACACATTTGTAACGTAGCCATACGGTTAATCATTTTGCCCAAACCGAGATAATTTCGAACCCAAAACTAGAGCCTACATTTCCCATAATGCAACTTACAATATATGGATCCCCCTATAGCATCTTCTAACTATCGACTCGAACACCGAACTAGATCCTAACCCCACAAATTGGATCCTACATTTCCCTGATGCAACTTTTAAAGCATCTTTTTAGATTCTTCTTTTTGTACACCAGTGTCTTTCTATTGCCACACATTTGTAACGTAGCCGTTACGGTTAAACATTTTCACCCCAGCCCAAACCGAAGTAATTTGGAACCCCAAACTAGAGCCTACATTTCCCATAATGCAACTTTTAAAGCATCTTTTTAGATTCTTTTTGTACACCTGATCTCTTTTTGTACACACATTTCTAACGTAGCCGTTACTATTAAACATTTTGCCCAAACCGAGGTAATTTTGAACCCCAAACTAAAGCCTACATTTCCCATAATGCAACTTCACAGCATCTTTTTAGACCATTTTTGACAGTAGCGCTCCTCGTGACGATGATTTGTGAAATTGTGCCCACGGTAACACGTCGAGATTATACAACAAGATCGATTTTTTTTTTTTTTGGTGAAATATTCCTTTAACTGCAGAATTATCGACATTCACGGCCCATTTTCTCGAACGCCGCGGCACACGGCTCGGGAAGAATAAGATTTAGACTGATGGAGATTAAAGCGCTGCTTGTTCTTCTTCTTTCCTCTTGCGTTAGTTTCCCCTCTCCAGACTCTCTCCTCCCTCCTTCCTCTCGCTCTTCACCCTAACAGCTAGAGCAGTTATTACTACTTAAAGTACTGCACTTGCTGACAGGGAGGTTCGTGGTTTTGTGTGTATGTGAGTGTGTGTGTGTGTGTGTGTACTGTATATGTGTGTGTGTGTGTGCTGTAAAACACTGGTCTGATGGCTCCCTTGGGTATTTCAGAAGCTGCAGTCGCTTCTCTAAAGTTCAAGCAATTACATTTTCCGACCGGGTGCCATTTGCCAAACAGTCTCTGGCTGTGTGTGTGTGTGAGTGTGTGTGTGTGTGTGTGTGTGTGTGTGTGTGTGTGTGTGTGTGTGTGTGTGTTTGCTTATATGGGCATCTGTGTTTGTTTATTATGCATGTGTGTCTAAAGTCATATACAGCGCAACAGTCAAGATTCCCCCAGTCAAGTGCAAGAATCAGAGCTTGCTGAAGGTGTGAGCCATTTCTTGTTTTCTCTTTCTCGCTGGTAAATTGAATAAATATGCAAATTCATAACGAGTGAAGCTGATCTGGGGTGCTCGCTTACACTTTGTGTAGCTTGAAAAATGCATGTTTAGTTTTAGATCTGTTACAGAATATTCGTGGGTGGACTAAACAGTGAAATAAATAAATAAATAAATAAATAACACTTGCAGGCTTGAAATTAATTATTATTTTTATTCTAAATTATTCCGATCATGTTTTTTTTTAGGTTTAATCAAGAAAATGTCAGAAAAAATAATAAGAAATGTCCGTCAAGTTCCCCAACATGATCTCTTCAACTTCAGCTTGTTTCTGTCTGACTCGGCGTAAAATTGAAACGTAAAGTTGAACAATCAGAAAACGTTTGGCGTTTCTTGCTTCCCCACTGACAGTCGATCATCTGACCTTTATGGTTACGTGTTTACATATGTTGTTTTTGTTTGTTATACTGGAGTATTGTAACTAAAAATCATTTCCCCCTTGGATTATTAAAGTATTTCTGATTCTGATTCTGAACCATGCACTCGACGGGCTACAAAAGTCGTTCTTGTGGTTGTAGAATGAAGATCTGTTACCGGCCAGTGGATTTGGCAGAGCGATGTGATCTGAGAGAGTAAATTCAGCTGTAAAGTCATATTTTAAATGCAGTAATACAGCACTGGGGTCAGTGTACTGTGGGTAGTCAGAGCGATGTGTGGCATGCTGCAGTAGATGCGTACATGACTGGAATGTGTCCGAGCAGCAGGTTTGTGTCGGCCTGGTGTTGAATTACAGACTAGGATTGCACCAATATGAGCTTTTAAAGGCCAACGTGGATAATTTTGGATCGGAGCTGCCAAAAGCCAATATTTTATGCCTTTGAGAAAACGATGAGTAAACGGCGTCCAGTGTGACATTAAAAAGGAAACCCAAGACGGCGATGACCAAGCAGGTTTTGGCGTGCGCTGTGCTCGCATGAAATTGGATTTAATTGTCATACGAGAAGCGACGCGGTCGTAGCTGAAGCCCAGCGAAAGAAAAACCAAAGGCGCTAATTAATCCAAAGCAGTCTTGAAAGAAGACACTGAATGAGTTTACACAAGTTTGGAGCCAACCGGCCATGATGCTCTCAATCTGCAGCCTGGTTGGCGCCATCAGCCGCGAGCTCCTCCATCTTATCGGGGTGGAGAGCTTACTGTACATTCATACGTGTGACAACAGACGGTACGGATGGTTTGTGTCGCCTTTTTCTGCTCATGGTGTTTAGATCCAGCTCTGCAACCGCTAACAGCTGTTCTTATGTATTCATGAAGCCATCCATACAACAGAAAGCCAAAAAATATAAATATCTGGCTGCAGATTAGTGTAGAAAAAACATGGAAAAGTACTAAAAATACTACAAATAAGTGTGTAAGTGGCTGCCAACCACACGGCGCCTTAGAAATATCTGCATTTTAAAAAAGAGGATAATGTTTTGGTTCACCCTCATCATGTTCATCAACCTTTCTAGATGTTGCGTCCAAAAAAAGGCAGCCAGATATTCGCCACATAAGCTGGTGGAGACCAAAAACTGAGCTAAAAGAGTAACCGAGCTTGCATTGGTGCAGAAACACAACTCCAACTTCCATATTGTTCCAGTTTAGTTCGGACGCCGATTTTCACATAGACTGTATAAAATATGGATGTAGTCTCACCTGTCAATCAAAGCGTCCATCCTGCATAACTTTAATCCTTAATATAATGTGAACAGGTGAGTTGTATATAAATTCACCCTCAGTACAGTTGTCATGAACGGGGAAATTAGCTACAGAGACCAAAACTGTTTTTTGTACCAGGCTGTAAACATGTTTATTTCTGCTGTGAAACATGGGGACTTATGGAGACTGACTCACTGCTGGAGCCAGCCTCAGGTGGACGTTTGAGGAACTGCAGTTTTTGGCACGTTGGCTTTGTTTTTGGAGTTGTTGGACGACGGCTAGCAGTTTCCCTTCACTTCCAGTCTTTGTGCTAAGCTAACATTGATGTTTTGTGTGTGTGACAGGGGAACAAAATGTTTTTGTTGTTGTTGTTTGTTTCTGTGTCTTCGGGGGGAAAAGCAAAAATCTGTTTGCCAGTTAGCACTCCAGAGCGTTACTGTGTTTCTCGGAGATGGTCTGGTTGAGCTGAGTGGTGGTTTGGGAGATACGGAAGCTGGATCTGCAGGGGCTGTTAAGTCTGAGCATCGGTGTGTATGCAAGTGTGTGTGTGTGTGTGTGTGTGTGTGTGTGTGTGTGTGTGTGTGTGTGTGTGTGTGTGTGTGTGTGTGTGTGTGAGTGTCAGTGAGCAGAATGGGCTGCCATAGGCCTGACAGGATGACAGCTGTCACCAAGGAAATAGAAAGGAGGAGGTGGAGGAGGATACTGCCTCAAGGGAACACACACACACACACACACACACACACACACACACACACACACACACACACACACACACACACACACACACACACACACACACACTCAGATAGGGCCTGGAAGTTGTGCGTCTGCATGTGTGTGTGTGTGTGTATTTTATCATGTTTGTACGTGCAGCCGTGTTTGTTTGCGAGGATAGTTGAGTATAATTGGTTTGTGTTTCAGTAATGTGGTTGAAAAGGAACAAAGGGACAGTGTTGGTATGTGTTTACAAGGTGTGTGTGTGTGTGTGTGTGTGTGTGTGTGTGTGCACATGTGTGTGTGTGTGTGTGTGTGTGCACATGTGTATGTGTGTGTGTGTGTATCGAGTTCGGTCTGCTTCATTAGTTTATATTGTAAAATCGATGTCGCCCATTGTGGTGCGACCTGCCTCTGTTCTTGTACTCGCCGATACTCGGTGTGTGTGCGTGTGTGTGTGTGTGTGTGTGTGTGTGTGTGTGTGTGTGTGTGTGTGTGTGTGTGTGTGTGTGTGCAGTAATAGTGACCCTGGGGACAGTGCCTGACATGGCGTGGTGTTGAGGAGCCCCCTAAGTGACCTGGAAAGCAGACCCATCCATCACTCTTTCTGCGCTCCGTCCTTTCATTCTCTGGCTGTTGTGTGTTTTTTCCTCTACAGAGCGATTACAGCAATCACGGCTCTTAAAGCTGCAGCGAGGACTCGCCGTGCCTCAGTGTGTGTGTTTCTGGTATGCACCCCCCTCCACATAACTGTGAGGTTATGTGTATTTAACCCGGGGCCTCGCTAAGCCTCAGCAAGATGGAGAGGTGAAACAGGAGACTAAAGAGTGAGGACAGGATGCAAACAGAGTCTGGGATTAGTTAAACCTGGTTTATTTTGGGGATTATTTGATGTGTAGGATGAGGCTGCAGGTGTTTGAAGTGTGCTTTGGTGCGGGCAGGTGTGTCGCACTGGCGTACCGACACGCCCTGGCAGTACACTTCTACATCACCACCACCACAGCAAGGTTCAGGCTTATAAGTTCAGGAACGGGGGAACTCCAACCACATCAAAGTCTGTTTACAGGTGTCATGTTGCAAATACAAAGAAGCTTCTGTGGCTCCACAGTGGTGTCGTTCGAGGCAACAATGGTAAAAGCTGAAGTTTGCAAAGTCCAAAGCTTGACTTGCTAACAATGCTAGTTATGGTTGCTAAGCTATGATTGGACCCTTCCTAAATCTGCCCTTAGCTAGCGTGCAAGCTCATCTACGTCGTAAATATAAAGTTGGTCGAACGATATAAGCAGCATATGGCCACATCTTTAAGTTAGCAAAACACTAGCTGAGTCATGATTGATGTAAATTAACCAGCTATCCGATGTAACTGGCCAGCTAACAATCAATGTTGATTGGCTAGCTGGCAAACTATCTAGCTAACTACTTAGCTAATGAGTCATGTAGCTTGGCTAGCTGTTTAGCTAGAGTTTGGCTCTGTGGGAAAACACTAGCTAACTAGCCGGCTAACAGTTGATGTAGACTGGCTAACTAGTTAGCTAATGATTAATGTTGATTGGCTAGCTAAGAAGATTCTAGGAAACTATCTAGCTAACTACTTAGCTAAAAATTTATGTAGCTTGGCTAGCTGGTTAGCTAGTGTTTGGCTCTGTGGGAAAACACCAGCTAACTAGTAAACTAACTGGCTAACTATCGATGTTAATTGGCTAGCTAGGAAAATGCTAGGAAGCTATCTAGCTAAGCTAACAGCTAGCAGTTGATGTTGACTGGCTAACTACTTAGCTAAAAATTGATGTAGATTAGATTGCTAGTTAGCTAGTGTTTGGCTCTTTGAGAAGACACTAGCTAACTATCAAACTCACTTGCTATCAACTATCGATGTTTATTGGCTAGCTGGCAAACTATCTAGCTAACTACTTAGCTAATGCATCATGTAGATTGACTAGCTGGTTAGCTAATATTTTGCTCTTTGGGAAAACTCTAGCTAACTAGCTGACTAACAGTCGATGTTGACCGGCTAACTACTTAGCTAACAATTGATTGGCTAGCTAGGAAAATGCTAGGAAGCTATCTAGCTAAGCTAACAGTTGACGTAGACTAGTTGGCTAGTGTTTTGTTCTTTCGGACAACGTTAGCAAAGTATTGATGTAGATTAACCAACAAGGTTGCTAACATTAGCTAACTTAAGATGCGACTATATGTTACTTTAATCTTTTAACTAAAGTTTTACTTGGTTTTCTGTGAGTTGCTATTTGGCTAAGAGATTTAGCTGCTATGTTGCTATTTAAAAACCTCCGTGGATCGGTCATGTTGATGTTTTTTTAGTTATTTTTTGATTCATCATTTAACATTCAGTTTACATTTTATACAGAGAAAACAGAAAATCGTCCCATTTAGCAGCTGTAACCACTAAGTTTTTCATTTTTGGCTTCATGGATGCTTCATTTAGCATAAAAAATTGTTGGTTTAATTCAGTAATCATTTTGGTGTTAGGTTAAAAAAAGGTTTGTCGCTTTTCATACGCTTCTGTGCAGTTCAGGTTTAATCTGTATTTGAACAAGTTTCTCCATAAACAGCGTTCAGGTGATTTTATCTCAAGACAAATCCTGAATGATGGAACGACTCCCGAGACACCGTGACAGCAGCCGGACTGATTTTCTCATTCACAGCTGGAAGTCATACATTCAAATAAAACTCATCTGGCCGGGATGCCTGGAGCAAAAAAAAAAATCTTTGAGCTCAGGTATTCAGCCGCTTATTTAATAGCAGATATCACGCGTCTCACCTTTGCAGCTGACTGTGATTGCAGATATTGAATTTGGTGCATTTTCACGTTGCTTTCTTCGACCTCTCACTGTGTTTTGCAGCTTGTTGCCGTGCATTATTGTGCTTTTCTAGCCGGTGACAAATGTTAGTTTGTTTTGTGAAATAATGAATGTCTGCAACCTGCAGCCTTCCTCAAATAGAATAAAGCAGAGGAAACGTAAATCATGGTTACTGTAGGTGTCTATTCTGCTGCTGCTGCTGCTGCTCCGGAGCAGGGGGTCTAATATTCTTTTTGAGCTGCTCAAATCATAGAAATTATTTATATACACGGCTGATATTGGCCCGTTTTATTATTGTCAACCCTCTGCTTTTAGTTTGACTTCATATTTACTGTATTACTCGCTGAGAAAACACCCCGTAATACACTGTTAGCTGACTCTAATCACATTTTGATCAGATGTCCAGGAATAAATGTTAGTAATAAAACCATCCAGAGTCCAAATCTGTCCAGACTTATCGTGAATCAGCCGAGCAGGGTCGGATAAGCTGCAGTATCTAACCGGGTGGTGGTGGTGGGGGTACCAATCAGAATCAGGATCACGTCTCAGTCGCCCAGCGTGTTGTATGTATCCTGCAAGGAGAGGGAGGGGTTAAAAAGGGATGATTAATCAGGGGGTTTGCAGTGTGTGTGTGTGTGCGTGCACATGTATCTGTGTGTTAGTGGGGGTGAATGGGGGTCTGGCATCCAAGCGGCAAGGTAATGAGTGGAGCCACGGTGTGTGTGGACCTCTAGCCTCTGCAGTGGATACGAGGGGATGGGGGGCATGAGTGGAATACAGAGAGACGCTGTTTTTCCCGCTGATGGCTCTGTTGGTTATGGATGAAACAGCCCCGGCCTCTTTTTTTAGAGGCAGCCCAGCGATGCACTGTCTGTGGGAAGCTGGGTTTGTTTCCCTTCTGCATGGGCATAGGAACATTTTTACAGAAATAAATATGAAATGGAGCATTTTTACAGTAAAGAAAAACTTGTATATCTGACATGAGGAGGTCTTTCAGCACAAACGTGGCGAGCTAAGAGTCCGTCCTTCTCTTGTTTAAGTAAAGCAGCAACGTTTATTCGCCATCCATGGTTCTGATGTCAATATATAGGCTACTCTAGACAGCGATAACATCATAACAATATGCATATATAACAAAAACTCAACAGTTTTTCAAATATTCAAGGAAATGCTAAACCCAGAGCTACAAAATGTAAGTACTTATGAGAATATGTCAATAAATTGACCTGCAGCTGATGTTTTGATTCCAGTTTTGACTCTAATTCATAAATAACACTTTATAAACATTAAAAAAACTCATTTAACACGTCAAACTTTCATATTTTTCAGTGTCGCCTTTGACGATAATCAAAAACTCAATCAGCTGTGTCGGTTTCAGACTGAAACCGCTCAGATAAAACAGAATATTAAGACTAAATTTAACTTTATAAAGCTCCTGTAACAAAATACAGACTGGTCTGTGATTGTCAGGAATAGCGGCTGCTTGTTGGTTTCTTTTAAAGAATACTGCTGTGTTTGTATCTTTCTTGTAGAATTGTTATCTTAAAATATTAGCCATAAGGATGCCATGCTGTTTAGCATTACCTTTACTGATTCCCTGGCATTGACTACCACGCGTTCAGCTAATCAAGCACCTTTTCGAGGTGTCGATGTATCTGCTTCGTCTCGTTTCTAATCAGCCCGCGGAGGCAGTCAGCTCGGCGCTCAGTCATAATTGCGGTGAAATCTTTCTGAATAGGCCAATCAACCTGCCAGTATTTCTTTACAGATTGTTCAACAACCTGCTAATGTATACATCAATGTGAAAAGTCACTCAACGTGTGCGGCTTCGATCCCTCCGCCGCCGTCCGGCCCCGATATCATGAGTCAGTGTCGGAGATTGTCAGATTGAGACGGAGAACCCAGCGGGGCGATTGCTCGCTATTTAAAATCTGGCGAAGGTCACGCGGCAAAGTTCGAGTTCGCGTTGCGTGAGTGCACGAGGACGCGGCGTTATTAACTCCTCCTGCCTGTTCTGATCTGTTCCCACTTGACATTAGCGGGAGAAAATGACATGCTTTTAGCAGTGGCTGCTCATATATAAGAGGAGTTACCTCTGTCATTTAGAGGCAAGAGCTGACAGGAGCGCCGGTTCTCAAGAATAACCTGGTTCAGAAGATGGGAGGTTAAGGAGAGCGAGATAGTTGGAGGGGAGGAAGACGTTCTGCATTTTAAAAGAACATGCTGACTTTCCCTCTCCAACCTCAACCTCTCAACATCTTTGTCAGAATTCCCATTGATTCCTGTAACCTCTAAGATAATGCCAATTGTAAGTCTGACAATGCACCTACAAATGCCAGCTGAATAACAGTTGGAGACCACGTGAACTCCACTTACCACAAACCCTAAGAGGGCGACGTCAATAAATGTCAAGGAGAATTGTTTTTAATTGTATAAATGTTTGAGTTCTCGGGGTAAGCTGTCACGCTTCTTTTTACGTCACAGTGAGTGATTATGCTGTTAAACTTTAGGGTTTACCCAATCAGCCAGTCTCCATAAGTCCCCATGTTTCACAGCAGAAATAAACATGTTTACAGCCTGGTACAAAAAACAGTTTTGGTCTCTGTAGCTAATTTCCCCGTTCGTGACAACTGTACTGAGGGTGAATTTATATACAGCTCACGATTTCAAGTAAAGTAGAATCGTGCAACCAACTGAATACCACTCGCCTGACCCAATCCTCATTCCAATCAAGTCCATGTAAAGGCAATTCTTTCAAACACATTAAATATCTTGGATAATAGTTGCGTGAAAAGACAGGATTTTGTGGGCGGGTCTTAAAGGGTGGCTCGATGACACGCCGAGGCCACCCTGAGCCAGGACGATGAATTCATCTTGACACCTAATTTCATAAACCTGCCGATGTTTTTACTCATTCAAATTTGGCTGGATGGTTGATAAGACTTTCTTCCTTAGTCGCTCATGCTCTGTCCATCGGGTTTACCTGAGAAAAAAGAAATAGCTCTAATTTCCCCTCCCTTTATTCCCTGTGAGAGTTTAAATGTAGAAGAACACACCACATCAATCAGTCCCCGGGCCTTAATTAGGGCCCCTGCCTCACCTCGGCCCCGGCGTAATGACGGCGCAGCGGCCACATGAAAAGCTTCCTCTGCGGTCCGTTTTTTTTTTTCTTTCCACTTCAAAAGCCGTCCTCGGCAGACCACCCCGCCACGGTTTAGCAGCAGGTCTTTAGGTTTTGTTTGTCCTCTGTTTTGTTTAGCCATTAAAGTTGTCACACTCTGTTTGGATCAAAGCAGCTTCGGGAGCGGGCACAAATTAACGTCCTAAATATCAGCGGTGACACCTCGTTAATGGGACGTGAGGTGTCAGAGGAGGGAGGCAGGAAGCCGACGTGAGGCGAGGACGGGTTTCTCTTTGGAGTTTTGGGGTTGTGGGTCTGAAACCTGCAGCCGAGTCGTGGGTTGTGGTCGGCGTCGTGCAGTTGGCAGCCAGCGCTTGTAATTAGGAGCGCTGGCTGGGTGCTACAAGACGTTTTGCAGGTTGTCAGGCGGCAGTGAAATGTGATTGACGGTGAGTGGGCACGGCGGTGGGCATTACGGCGGCTGTGGTTGGCTGAGATTGGCAGGCAGCTCTTTGTAAGTGCTTTTTCCTGACCGGCGGACATTATGTAGCGTTTTGTGGTTCTCTGGGGTGCTTTCACACGACTGCAGCCGGTTAGTGTGTGTTGGTGTGTGTGCGCGTCACCACTACGATCCCTCTGGGGCGAGTGGTTTCCTCTCTGAAATCTTTCGCCAGGCGCACAGATGTTCTTGAAACACTCAATGGACGGACAGACGGACGGATGGATGGATGTGTTTACCTCCTCGCGAGTGTGTTTAAACTGAGCCGCTCACAAATCACTCGTCGCGAGCGGTTTAGGGTGCCGACATCCGGCGAGGAGACACACACTAATGAGAAAAGCTGCAGAGGTTTTTGTTTTAATGAGAAGTTCGCTGCTCCGTCGCACCTCCGCCGGTAAACAACAACTCGCTGAACTCTACGCACACGTGTGTGTGTGTGTGTGTGTGTGTGTGTGTGTAAGTTAACTTTATGCTGAGTGCTTGTCTTGCATCCCACACTCTGGCCCTGGGCGCTTGTTAGCATTATTGTCCGATTCCTTCATGAACACACACCCGCAGGCGCACACAGACGCTCACAGCCAAATCAAATCTCCACTGGCCAGACTGACGTTGAAGGCTTTCAATGCAGCTGTCGCCGGATACTCTTCCTACACACACACTCACACTCTTGTGTCGAATCTTTTAGGAGGTGTGTGTGTGTGTGTGTGTGAAACGAAAAGGCGGGAAAAAGAAGCGGGTGACACGCCGCGGTTAGCATTAGCCTCCCTTCCGCCGCTGACGCCCGCCCGGCTGTCAGCCAGCGCTTAGCTCCGCGTCTTCATCTGCAGAGGATTAGCATGCAGCGGTACGAGCCGAGCCTCCCGCTCTGATTAGGCGTGATGCATTCGAAGCTCTCCGCGGAGAGGACGGTGCACACAGACACACACACACACACACACACACACTCTCGGCCCGGCATATCGGCTCATTGTATTAAGCGGCGTGTGTGCGGGATGTTAAGCAGATGTTCAGTGAGCGGCCTGCACGAGCAGCGGAAAGGAAGCGGCACAGCGTCCGCTGCTGCTGCACGGAGTTAACTTGCAGAGACGTGCTCGAATCATGTCAGAGCGGTTCAGTGGTTTGCAGATGAATACAAGTCGTTTTTAAAGAGCTGCAGTGATAAGAAACTATTCCATATCTGCTGCTGGCTCTGTGGCCAAAAGTATGTAGACAGCAAAACTTATTAGCCACATCTTCGGGAAGGTTTTTCCGCTCGGTTTCGGAGCATGGCTGCAGGGACTCCTGTATCAACCCACTTAAGGCTTTCCAGTTCACCCCGTAAGAAGTGTTTGGGTCTCTGGGTGCGGTGCAGGTCGCTGAACGGCATTTCTGAGTTCACGAGTGTGTGTGTATAGGGTTGATTAACGCTTTAAAGTAAGCACACACCACGTGGAGTGATAGCTGGACTCTGGCATTAGCACAAATTGAAGAAAAGTAGGAATTTAAGCAGCTATGAATTTAAAATTTACATAATCAGGGAGCTTTAAGGTCTTTATTAGGAGGAATGGACTACAATACCACTGACGCCAAGTGCTCGGTCATGGTGGGAACTGTTGAGTCTCTGTAAATAATATAATCTATATATCCGTCTCCGTAATATCCATAAAAACAGCAAAATTAAAGGTCTAGTGTGTAAGATTTAGGAGTATTTATTGGTTATAATATTCATTATAGTGTTTTTATTGGTGTATACTCGCCTGAAAATAAGACTTGTTGTGTTTTTGTGCATTTTGAACCTACAGTAGCTCAGAACAGACAAAGAAAACATTGACTCTACATGTAAACCTTTACTTTTATATGTCTTTCCGACATGCTTGGAAGGAGGCGGTGACACATGATTCAGTCGGGCTGCGATATGCAACTTCACCTCTAGGTGTCAGTAAATCCTAAACACTGGACCTTTAATTTATGTTTCTGTATTATTCTGCCAAGACAAATGAGTAAAAAGTCTCCTGATACTGATGTTTCTCAGATTGGAGGCCCCTCACTTTAAAATATTTGCACACCTCCTGGTCTTTAGCTATTTTCGGCTCGTTTTTTTTTTAACTCGTACCCCGCCCGTCCTTCTCGTGAATGAAAACCCCCCCGTGGGACAGAAGTGACGGTGCTGGTTTGTGAGTATGCTGTTATGGAAATAGCCATTTAGTCCGTCTCAGCACTCTGGGGAGCATCGGCATGTATTCCAGAAGTCTGCGCAGACCTTTTTTTTTAGAAGAGAGTGCACAGCAACAAGTCCCTCGGGTGCTCATTATGGAAAATGTTTCTCTATGAAACAGGCCAAAAACTCTAAAACACACACACACACACAGATCTGGACAGGAATTTTCACTGTCTCACATGGTTCAATCACATAATTTACAACAGTGGTGAGTCGAGGGGTCAAGTAGTGGGATTTTATTCATATTTTTAGCATATTGGAGTCAAACTTGAGTTCCTGTGTAATCGTAATAGGGAGCATAAGATCAACCAGAGCTGCAGAAGATGTTTTTTAAGCACCAGGAATGTAACTAAATCATCAAAAAATGTGCCGGTTTGTTATCCATAGCTATTTTCCAATACTCAATATGATCACTGACACATTTCTTTTCATGAATGCGGCGCAGCACATCATGCCAAGCAGCTGCTTTCAGACTAAAACTCCTCTAACAGCCCTACACCGCAATTTCCTTTGCGTGTAAGACTCGACTTTTAATGCTTTTCTTGGCATCTCTCAGACGCAGAGATTTTCCACCACTCTTCCACCTGCTGCTATCGTGTGTTGTTCATTGTACAATTACACAGCAAATAAAAAAAAATAACTGAACTGAAAACACAAGGTTTGAATCCTTGACTGGTTCTCTGGATCCGTTATTTAAAGGTCCAGTGTGTAACTTTTAAAGAGATGTGTCGGCAGAAAAGGAAATATAACAAGCATGGCTATGTTTTCATGTTGGTATAATCACCTGAAAATAAAAGTCATTGAGTTTTTATTACCTAGGAATGAGCCTGACATGTTGAACCACCAGCAAGGGCCAAAATGGACAAACCAAACATTGGCTTTAGTTTATCATTAATGATTGGAACGGGAGGGCGAAGCGAGTTGGTTGCAATCTGCAATCCATCAGATTCCACTAAATCCTACACACTGTCCTGCGTTTATTGTATTATTAGCATAATGTAGTTTAAGTATCATAAATTAAAGTACACCTGTGAGGAGTTTACCAACTTACTCGACACCTGTGAGAGACCAGAACAAATGAGAGTCAGACACGAGAGCTTTACTTTGTACAAAGGGCACCCTGCCACTGCAACATCTAAGCTACAGATAGCAGAGAGGCGCAGGGCAGTTCCTTGTTCCTTTATTTATAGAAGTTTACATGACATGTGACTGGACAGGGGCGGTCCCTGTTCCAGTAAAATGAAACATTTGATTCATCATGAGTACAGTGTAGTAAGACTACTGATGCTGGGACATGTGACATTCTTTTAGCCTTCTAACAACACCTTATAAAGTGTTAAATTATTCTTTGTTAGACAAGATACAACTCCATCTTTCTTATCAGTACATGATGACATCACAGAGTTCTGAGCTGCCTAATGAGCCACATATCTATGAGAACACCGGACCTTTAATCTGTAATAATGTGTCATATATTTCCATCTACATCAGCATTTAGACTCTTATTGACCAGTGAGAAGATGTTTTGTTACATCAAGTACGTAGGATAGCTTCTGATAAATAACATTTACCTGGATTAGGCTCATCTCAATCTGAAGTAGTAAAATATCTGTGACTGTGACAATGTGCTCTGTGGCCTCGGGATTGATAATTTATCACCCGAGTTGGACATAAACAGCATATAGGTACAATATTTCTTTCTGACATGTAGATAGTAGTAAACATCAATCGGAAATACTCAAGTAAGTGCAAGTACCTTAAAATTACCGCCTTAAAAAAGATTAATGTGTAATAAATTTATCGAGCTGCGATATCAAACCTCCGCTTGAAACGTAAACGATACAAACACTTTTCACAGTTTCTTGTCGGATGTGATTTGATATGAAGAGTTGTGAGAAAGAGGACGGAGGAACAGACGGAGGGTGGGATGAAGACGAAGGAGCAGAAGAAAGGAGGAGGTGAGAGAAGTCGAGAGAGAGAGGCGGGTGGCAGACGCTTCCCGCTGCACCCTTGGGTGGCGTTTTGCAGAATGTGTGTGCCGCAGATGAGTAATGGCCTCTGACGTGCATGTCTCTCTTGTCTCGTCCTCCATCCGTTTCATCATTACATGCCATCAATCTCCCCATCTCTCAATCGCCCTGTCAGCTCCCTCTCTTCCTCCTCCTCTTCTTCTTCTTCTTCCCCCGCGCTCAGTTTCCTCTTTAACCCCGGCGGACTTATTCCGCATCGTCTGCAAAACTCCTCGGGGTGTTTAACTCCTCGCCCTCTTCTTCTTCTTCCTCCTCTCTCCGCCGTGTTGAAGCATCGCTCTGTTCCTCACCTGAGCCCCAGTTTAATTTCAGCGTGAGAGCGCCGCTCGCACACTCAATCATTCACTCACCTAACACCTTCACACACACACACACACACTGATTCTCAAACAAACACGTACACGCACGCCCCGAAAGGAGCTGTCAAGAGTAATGGTGTTTAGTGTAATTTACTGTACTGCCGTTGTAGCCTCTGCTTCCTCAATAGGAATCATTATAGAGATTACATAATGGGGGTAATTTTTCTTCTGCCGTGTACGGCGCTGTGATGGCAGCACAAAGTGTTTTGGAGGCAGGAGAACCCCTGTTAGCTGTAAGCTGAGAAGTAAATGGTTCAGGTGTAGCCTGGCTACATCAGCGCCCCCGTTAGCCTCCCTCTCTGTTCAAATCCATGCCTATTACTCTTAACAAACCAGAATGGATCCGGAGTATCGATCTGTTGGAGTGGGAATGCTCTCTTTGTTCACACACTGAAAAAGAAAGAAAGCCGTGCACGTGCGGCGACGCCGAAGTGGAAAACGTGAATGCACGGCGCTCGTCCGCTTCCTCGCCTTCAACCTCATCACCAGACATGTGAATTTAGACATGACACGGCTTTTCACGTTTCTAAATTTCGCTTTCGATCCCTCACCTCGTGCGGCTCGGAAGAGTCTGTAGCTTGTTCCGTCATCAGATTGGATTCACAGCGGTTGTAGCGGATTCCAGCGGAGACCCGGAGGCGGGCTGCAGAAAATGGTATCAAACCGTAATGTTCACCAGAAACCACCGGAGCCATCGTTTGATTTGACTTTGATTTATTGTCTTGTGTGCATATCTTCATTTCAGTCATCACAAACTGAGAAATCCGTCACACTAGAAGCTGAAATTCCAGTTTGTCCTCCATCATTAGCCTCAAACGATAACTCATAATCCAGAGCAGCCGCGAGACGTGTCTTGTTCTGACCGCAGGCGATGCTTCCGTGTCCAGCGGCGCCGAAACTTCCAAACTGTCAAGACTTTGATGTTTTCATTGCTTCTTAAAAAGTCATACAGTCTGTCTGTGTTCCAGATCCAGAGAAGAACGATTAAAGGTCCAGTGTGCAGGTCCTGAGCATGTAGGAAACAACCTGGCTTCCAAATTCACAACCCGTCATAACAAAATAAATCTTGAATAGAACAATTCAATTCGATTGTAGCCATCTGCTGCTAAATTTATAGAGTGTACCTTTGAGTGATGGTGGTATTATTTACAGAGACTCAACAGTTCCCAGCATGAGCAAACACTTGGCGACAGTGGCGAGGAAAAACTTCCTTTATGAGCAGAACCAGGTTCATGATGGACCAGCATTGATGGACCTGATTAAAGATATAATGCGTTTATCCTTGTTGGACAAAGGAAGTGTACGCTACTTTACAGGAAACAAACACACATGTTGTTTCACGTCCTGCCGTTTTTTCGTAGGTAAAGCCAAAAACACAACGTGAAACCAAAGTTTTGTTGCAGCTGCAGCTGCTTTTCTAAGAGGTGTTCGGGTTACGAGCAGAAGCGCCGATCCAGCGACTGACTGTAACCTGTGAAAGTTACGCGAGGAGTCTTCAGTCGTGCTTGAGCGCGAATTCAATTAGCAACTTTTTAGAAAGGTCGCGACAAAAAAAACAAGAAAATTAAGGATTTACAACAAACGAATGTTACCGCGGTGCGCGGCAAAGTCACAATAAGACTTCCGTAATGAGTAATAAATAACGTGTAGCACCGGCAGGTTCTGCTATGATAAGTAATCGACTCCTCTGCGGTGCCCCGAGGTCGTTACCTCCCCAGTGATGATTCATGTGTTCTCTAATTGCTCTGACATCATCCATGTTTGATACACACTGTCTCTTTAATGCACACACACACACACACACACACACACACACATCGCTGCCTCTCTTGGCTCAGCAGCAGCAGCAGCAGCAGTCGCGGCTGCCAATATCGTATTTACATTAAATGTGTGTAATTTGATAGACCCCGAGAAGAAAGTTGGCTTTGGCACCGGCACGGCTAACACAGGTGTCTAACCTTGACTTTTCAACCCAGCATGGCTATTCATAGGCCATTAATTAGAGCAGGATCCTTCTAATTAACACACACACACACACACACACACACACTCGTGCACACACTCTTCTTTTCCATCCCCCCATGCACTCCACTCTCTTCACGTCTGAGTTCCGTTTAATGCGCCCTGTTTGATTTGCCCTACTAACGTAATGAGTTTGGAAAGCAGACAAAAATTCTGAAGTGTGTTTTGGAGGAGCCTTGGGATAATTTGAAGTCCTGGGGCTGCGAGTAGAAGTACGCTCGCTCGCTTACACCCACACTAGCAACACGACCGCCGAGATACACACTCGCAACTGCGCGGCGTCGTTTGTCTAGTGTCTTATGTGAATATTCTCAGAGCGGAGGTTTTTAAAAAAATTATTTTTACACATTTTAAATGTTGTTCAGAGGCAAAACAAATCAGAGACAGCAGAGAAAGTAGCTGTCGCTCAGACTCCAATAGTTTTTCACTCAGAGAGAAATTTGTGTTTTGAGCTGTGAGAAACTCATCAGAGAGGACTTGTTGTTTTATCAACTCTTTTAAGGCAAGTCCAAGTCACTTTAGGCCAGGTCAAGTCTGAAATCAGTGGAGAGTCCAACACAAGTCTTCTTAAAAGTCTAGGGGATGTACAAACATGTCCAAGTCAATCAAGTCTAAAGTCAATTAAGACGAGTTCAAGTCAAGTCTCAGGTCAAAATAAATCTTACGCAAGTTTAAGTCATGTCTGAAATCAGTGGAGACATGTCCAACACAAGTCTCAAGTCTTCTTAAAAGTCTTAAGGTTGCTATATACAAAGCTTGAATCTGTTCAAAACATGTCCAAGTCAAGTCTCAAGTCAATCAAGACCAGTTTCAAGTCAAGTCTCAAGTCTTAAAACAAGTCTTAAGTCAAGTTTAAGTCATGTCGGAAATCAGAGTCCAACACAAGTCTCAAGTCTTCTCATTTAGGGGAAAGTACAAAGCTCCTGTCTTGAGTCAAATATCAAGTCTGTTCAAAACACGTCCAAGTCAAGTCTCAAGTCAATCGAGATCGAGTCTCAAGTCTTACGTTGGTTTCGGGAAGTGCAAAGCTCAAGTCCTGTAAGAAGACGAAGAGAAGTTTTGGGTCAGGTTTCAAGTTTGTTCAAAACAAGTCCGAGTCAAGTTGTGACCAAGTCCAAATCAAATCTTAAGTCTTGTTTCAAGTTCAGGTCAAGTCTTTGAGCTGTGTTGCTCTACAAGTTCTTTCTATTTCTGTCCTACCTGTATTCATTTTATTTAATTCTATTATTATTTTGGATTTCAGACTTGAACATTTTTGTCTTTTAGGGAGTCAGATCTCAAGTTAAGGTCCAATCATTCATGAATATTAAACTCCACCTGGATGAAAATCTCTTCATTCAAAGATTAAAAAAGTTTAAACCGTAAACAATGTAATTCAGAGTAGATTAACAGACAAGAACAAGATTAACCGGAGCTGTTTAACAGGTAGGAAGCAGCTTATTGAGGACAGGTAAAAAAAAAAGAAAAGAAAGATAAAGACGGCTTCTTGAGAATTAAGAGATAAAGACGAGTGCAGCAGATTAGGCCTAATATAAAACCCGAGCGGCGTTTATCCTGCTCAACCAAATCTTGTTGTCTAAACAATGCACAGCTGTGACTGCGTTTTCCACAGCCTCCCTCCTCGTGCCAAGAAAACGTTTGCCAGTTACATTACGAGCATTTAGGAAGCTGGAACGCCGCCGCCGCACGCTCGTCCTCACGCGGTTAACATGGAAACGCACATCCAATCAGAACACACCTCAAACTGTCCCATCGGAGGGAAAAATAAATAAAAAATCAAACAGTTTGAGTGAGAACAAATGATATATTTGAGCTGTGAAGGGGAAACAGGATGCAGATGAGCCTTCCTCCTCCTCCTCACCTTCCTCGTCAGCATTCAAACCTCATCCTGAACCAATATGTGGCGTCTGTTAGCCTGCAGGAAAAGAGAGAGAGAGAGAGGAGACGGACAAACAAGGATGAAGTGAGGGAAAAAGTAGATGATGGGTGAGGAGCTGTGCAAGCAGAGAGAGAGAGAGATGGTTCATTAAACATTTAGAGGGATGGAGAGCAGACAGGCCTCTCCATTTCTCCCCTCTTACTGTTCAGGAGATAGGAGATTGAATGTAGGTCTGCCCGCGCACCCGAATAGACCGCCGCTCAGTGCATTGTGTGTGTGTGTGCGCCGAAATCCCTGCTCGTCCCCACAGGTCTCGATAATGGCTCGGTAAACGTAACAGCACGACCCCTAAATATAGCAACCTCAGTCATGCTGTAACACCGCGCTTAATCCCTGTATCACAACACACACACACACACAGCGTACACACGCAAAGACAAACACGGAGTAATGCAATTCCAAGGTTAGCCAAAAGGAATTAGGTGTTAGTCGAAGCTTACCCGCAGTATATCTGCCGCCCCACATAAACCGGAGTGTATTTACCCTTGTACACACCTCTGTGTATTGTCCCATTTAGCACGCTTCCCACTCATGCATCCTAATGGCCCCAGAGAGAGCCAGGGGAGTCTCTGTGCTGTCTGTTATTAGCCAGCAGCACAGATCAATGGGCTCTGGGACTAGCCCGTTAACCGCGCACCCCATTCAAACCCACTGAGCCGTGGCTAACGCCGCAGCTAAAGTGTTTGCTTGTATAAAGTCTCCAAAGTGGGGAGGCGCACCTGTACCCACCCATCCACCCACCCATTTACCCACCCACCCATCCACCCATCCATCCACCCGCCTTCCTTTGCGTCCACAGATGTAAAGCTGAGCTCTGAGGAAGTCGCACACCTTTTGAAGTGGCAGTTGTTTGGGTCCGGTGGGCGGGCGTTAAAAGACCCGACTTCACTCGGTGATACCTATCCATGCAGATGATTTTTTTGTTTGTCAGTTTTTCAGATATCTGTCTCAGAGGTTTCAGCTGCCACCGCAACACAAAAGAGAATGAATTTCATTTGTTGTGCTCAGAGCGTCGGAAAAACGGAAAATCTTTCCACAGGCGGCGTCTCTGACGGTCCACAGACCTGACAGAAAGTCTTTTCAAGAAACATCACTGACAGCAAAAGCACAGCTACAAAGAAGGATCGTGTATTTGGCGTGAACCGACTCTTTAAAACCTGCTTTAATCAATATTTTTGATATTGGCGTTGAACTTTTGTCCAACTTTGTGGTACCGCGGCACTTTGTAGACGGTTTTGTGGTTTCTCGCTGCTCGCTGCAGCCTCTCAGGAGTTGGTGGAGACCAAAGCAGAGCTAAAAGAAGAGCTAATATTGACAGTCTATCCATTTTGACCGATATTAGTGTTGTACTATTGTCCAGCTTTGCGGTACCGCAGCACTTTGTAGTTGGTTTTGTGGCACATTTACAGTCTAGTACGGTCTCGCTGCTCGCTGGTGAACGTAGCGTTGTGTTTGGCAGCCACTCAGAAGTTGGTGGAGACCAAAGCAGAGCTAAAAGAAGAGCTAATATTGACCGTCTATCCATCAGGTTGACTCAGATACATGGAGCGACCCTTTAAAGCATGCTTTAATCAATATTTTTATCTTCTCATCAACACTATGACTCACTGCGGCACATTTATTAGCTTCTCTCGAGTTGGTGGAGACCAAAACGGAGCAAAAAAGAAGAGCTAATATCGATCCGTCTTTCCATCGGGTTGACATAAACGAAAGAAATCAAGCATGAAGTGTTTTCTTCTAATGTGCTCGCTGTAACAAGTCAAATCTGGAGAAACGGTGGAGGCCGTCAGCTTGTATCGACGTCTTTCTGCCCTCTGGTGGTCTTCACACAGCGGATATCGAGTTGTCACCGAGTCATCCGTCTGATATGATGAGTATGACACTGGTTTTTCTTTTTGATTGCATAACTGCAGAATCGATCGGTTGCATGCAAAGAAGAGAGCGCTGAACTGTTTGAATCCTTTTCAGAGCTGTGCACTAAAAGCGTTTTCATAATTACGATTAGGATCATTATTAGGTGGAAAATGGTCTTATTATTATTCTCTTGACGGCATAACTGCTTCGTCAGGGGCGGGGTTTTTTCAACTCTGACATGAATTCAGAGAAAAACGCTGACTCAAAACAAGAAAGCGTGTGTGTGGAAAAAATAGATTTCTAGATATCAGCCGTAAAATGTCAGACTGTGAAGTGTCATTTTTTCGGGGAGGGGGGTCCTTTTAGAAACGCGTATCGCTCAAACCTTTGTGTTGACTCGTCTGTGTTTGCGACCGGCACACACAGACACACTCAGACATGCATAATCAGCCGATCCCTCTCTCCCTCTCTCTCCTCCGTCAGCATATGTCGGCATATGGCCGCCCTCCTCAGAGAGACTGTTGAACAGACTGATCCAGGTTTGATGTTGCTCTGGAGGCCCTGACCCGGGACGGAGGGCAGCGAGGGGAAAGGAAAAGGGGAAATAGTGAAAAAGGTTTTGCTCTGTCCTCCGCGTTGACCGGCCTGATGCTGTCATCTGGATTGTTACTGTCAGCACACACACACTCTTCAACCACTCGTGTGTGTGTGTGTGTGAGAGAGACGAAACATACAACCATATTGAGCCATCTGTTCCTGTGCTAATTGGTATGCATGACACTGTTTTTCCAACCCATAAAACCTAATGAAAATGAACACCCCCACCCGCCCTAATATCCCTTAATGCTATCACCCCACCTCCCACCTCCATCCGCCGCCCCCACCCCTCCTCCTGTACAACATTACAGGCATAATTACACTGTAGTGGGCATTAGCGAGCGCCCTCTTCTCCAGGCTAAGATAAGAGATGTCCCGCAGCTCGGATTGGAGATCCAACACCCTCCCAACCCGAAAACTCCCCCCCGGATAAACTTGGCCCAGAGTGTGAATTGTTGTAATTTTATGGAGTGAGGCTGTTGGAAACACAGCGGCGCAATGTGCAAGTGATTTTCTCTTTTATGCTGACTGCACGCTTAAAGAATCAGACAAGCATAAGAAGGGAGGGAGGGGGCAGGAAGGAAGGGAGGACGGGATATAAAAAGGCGAAAGAGGTAATGAATAGATTAACATAGACGTGAAAGTCAGACGTGTTGAAGGTGGAAACATTATCAATTAATGAGTAATTAACAAATTAACCTCTTTGTTTGAAATACAAAGTGTGGATTTAAAGGGTTTTGCAGATGTGCAGTTTCTTGGACTTGGTCCGACCTTGAATCTGAGACTTGACTCGGACTTGTCCTTCCTGACTTGAAACTTGAATTTACACTTGTTTTAAGAAGACTTCTGACATCTGACTTGAGACTTGTTTTGAGAAAACTTGGACTTATTCTATTTTTTTTAGACTTGCCTTGAAACTTTTGACAATAATTGAGACCTGACTTGGATTTGTCTCGACTGGCTTGAGACCTTGAGACCTTTGTTTTAAACAAACCTGAGACTTTGTTTTTACCAAACTTAAGATCTGAACTTAAGCCCAAAGACTCGACAGGTGAAATGTTTCATGAGACTTGAAACTTGATTTGATGATTTGACATTGGATTTAAAGACTTGGCACTTGACTTGACTTTTGGTTTTAACCAGACTTGAGCACTGACTCTTACTTGTCTTGAAACTTAAGACCTGACTTGGATTTGTCTCGACTGGCTTGAGCTGTAACGTTTGTTATAAAAAAACCTGAGACTTTGACTTGACCTCAGACTGGACTTGTCTTGATTAAAACAAGTCTTGATTTGATACTTGGTTCAACCAACAAACTCACCAAACGTGACTTGGATTTGCCGTTTTTTAAGACTTCAGACTTGGCTTGACAATCACACTTCTGACCAAACCTGAGGCTTGACTTGGACCTGTGTTAACTTTAGACCTAACACTAGTTTCAACCAGACTTTAAAGTGACTTAAATTCGAGACTTGAGCTTTGTTGTTACCAAACTTAAGATCTGAACTTAAGCTCAAAGACTCGACTTGACAGTTTAAATGTTCCATGAAACTCGATTTGACATTAGATTTAAGGACTTGGCGCTTGACTTGACTTTTGGTTTTAACCAGACTTGAGCACCGACTCTTACTTGTCTTGAAACTTAAGACCTGACTTGGATTTGTCTCGACTGGCTTGAGACGTAACGTTTGTTTTGAATAAACCTGAGACTTTGACTTGACCTCAGACTGGACTTGTCTTGATTAAAACAAGTCTTGATTTGATACTTGGTTCAACCAACAAACTCACCAAACGTGACTTGGATTTGCCTTTTTTTAAGACTTCAGACTTGGCTTGACAATCACACTTAACTTCACACTTCTGACCAAACCTGAGGCTTGACTTGGACCTGACCTAACACTAGTTTCAACCAGACTTGAAAAAAGACTTAAATCCGAGACTTGAGCTTTGTTGTTACCAAACTTAAGATCTGAACTAAAGCTCAAAGACTCGACTTGACAGTTTAAATGTTACATGAAACTTGATTTGACATTAGATTTAAGGACTTGGCACTTGACTTGACTTTTGGTTTTAACCAGACTTGAGCACGGACTCTTACTTAAGACTTGACTTGGATTTGTCTCATTTGTTGGAAGACTGGGGACTTTTTTTTTCTTACTTTTATTTTGTCCAAACTTGAAACGTGGACTTGTTTTTGTTTTTTAAGGACACTTGATTTGGACTCGCCCCTAAAATAATTAAAAGCAGCTCTGGTGATCAACAAGAGTTTGAATTATGGTTGGCAACTTATTTCTAACATATAATAACATTTCTGAAATAAAATGATTCATACTTGTTGGATGTTAGATGAAGCTGTGAAGGGAGTTGTAAAGAAAAGTGGCAGGAAAAGAGAGAAAACAAGGGATGAAGAGAGGAGTCCATGGGTTTGGCTTAGCGTGGATTCATTCTCATGAATCACAACGGGGGGAAACGTTGGACAGCAGCCCGGGTCGCTCAGTGCAATGTGTGTGTGTGTGACGCAACGCTAAAGAATGTGTTGTACATGTGGACAAAATGCCCCAGTTGTACTGTGTATCTAGAGAGAACCTGAGGTCAAACACACTCGGTTGCAACCACCATGAAATGATCTACGAGGGAAATTACAGCGCGAGCGAGAGTTTACAGATGTGTCCTCGCCGAGGAGAGCACGAAAACAGAAAACACCACCCGTGCCAGCCGATGAGTGTCCTCCAGCTTCCTCCAGCTGTCTTTGACTTCATCTCCCAGCAACACCTCGACTCGTCCCACCACGACCACCACTCTTGATGTGTGTGTGTGTGAGGAGCAGTAATGGTGGTTTATTAACGTGTCAGAGGCGGCTTCCGCCTGTCTTCGCGGCGGGAACACGCTGAGCACGCTCGGGGGGAACAAGCTGTGCGGACAAGTTTGTCAAAAAAAAATAAAAATCCGCTTTTATTGCCGTCATATGTGAAAACAGCAGCTTCGCCAAATGCTAATAGAGGTGATACCCGGGCTTTTGTAACCTTTGTGCTGTAAATAGCGCAGAGGTTCGCTCACAATGGGATGTAATTGTGCTGAAGCCAGTACAACAAATGCACTCGTGTTGTTAAATCAGTGGTGTTTTGTCGCTGGCAACCGGCTGCCTTTCCTCTCTCTCTCTCTCTCTCTTTGTCTCTCTCTCCGCTGCCCCTTATTACGCCATTTTCTGTCTCTACCCTGTGGTTTTGTGCTCAGCCGTCCCCTTTAGAGGTGTCACGACCGTTGTGCGTGAACACACCGCGGGGGATTTATTGTTCAAGCGGGGCAGCGCAGCGGTGGAGCTGCTGCATGTTGTACAGGGTACACAACACTGAGGATTTACTGTAAAACACTCACAAACAGGCCCGGGCGTCCCGAATCTGGGTCGAATTGAAGCAGTACCAATCTGATATGATCCCACCCCTCCGTCCGCTCTCTTTCTTCTGTCAGTTGGATCGGGAGGCGCTTGTTGTTGGCCCGTTTGGTGGAGAAGCATTAGTCAAATGGGCCATCATCCCCGTCGGCGAGTCAGATGATGACTTTTGGCAGAACGCAGCCACAGCGCGATGCCAGACAATCAGAGCCTCTGCCATTTCCTCATGCCGTCGCACACGGACGCACGGGGGCCGCGCACGGCAGGCGCCACACCACCGAAAACAAGCTGTTTCTCATTAAGAGCGAGAGAGAGAGAAACATGATGAAGAAGAAGAAGAAAACACAGGTGACGCACCACGAATCCAGCAACAAAAAAAGAAAGAGTCGAGGGTGAGAGCGTGCGCACGCTGTCATCCAAAGACACACCCGCCTACCCAACACCCAGCTCACCCCATGCCCCCTCCGTCACTGCTGTTCCCATAGCAACAAGACACCAGGAGGGAGGGAGGGAGGCAGGAGGTTTGGGTGGGTGAAGAAGAGAGGAAGAAGTGTGCTGAAGATTAGGGTGGAATTTTGCTGCTGCTGCTGCTGCCTGGATTTGACCAATCTGGTGTTGAGGCTTTAAGATGCTCTAATCCCTTCCCTCTATCACGTGCACACACACACACACACACACACACACACACACACACACACACACACACACACACACACACACACACTCGCAGAAACTCCAGGTCAGGCCGACGTGAGCTAGAAAGCATAATTTCAGGCAGATAATTCGAGGAACTGCTTGAAGTAAGAGGAAGTGGGTCGAACCGAAGCAGGTTTTTTTTTGTTTGTTTGTTTGTTTGATGAGAATTATTTTCCCTTGCTCGTGTGGGAATAATAAACGAGGTGATGTGATCGCCTTCATCTTGCACGAAAAGCTCGTTGAACCCAGACGTGCATGAAATTTGCTTCCTCCCGGAGGAGGAAGAAAAATCATCGATCCCGGCGACCTCGCGACCTCTTTCCTACGGTGTCCACCATTAAGCCGAGCGTTTCGATTTTCCAATGAGAAAATCTCCCCCCAGTTGTAGAAACACAACGTTTGTCGTCCACATTCCCGACGGACACAAACCTGATTGATTTTTATTTGGGGGGGAGATCGGATCAAACTTGGACGCTTATTTGTTTATCGAAGACGCTTCATGTGGTTTAACCGGCAGAAAAAGTGAATTTAAAGAGTAAATATGTCAACCAGAGTGCAAAGGAGGTTTGTTTTCTGATTATCAAGCTGATTTTTAAACGTTTTTTTGGATGGCCATTGATTTCCATTCATTTTCTAATGTCAGTCATCAATGTGTGTCCTAAAATATTGACAGGTTTCTATCGTAACATTGACGATTCCTCGATTTGTTCATCGTCAGTTCTTGAAGGTGAATTTTCCGTCTTATTTATTTACCCGCTGCAACTAACCGTTATTCTCATTATCGATACTCGTCGGTTAATGAATCCTTTTGTGAGAAACTAGTAAAAAATATTAAATTTTCTTGCTTTGTCGTCACAATAGAAGAGCTGAAATCATCTATTTTAGATGAATCTCTTATGAAAGCAGTCGCAGATCAATTTCTGGCGATATTTCAATCTGTTAATGAGAAATTGTTGAAACTTTAGACGGCCAATTTCGCAGATAGTAGCTAATTTATCAACTGACGTTAATTCTGCTTCAATTTTTGACCCTTTAGAAATGAATGGAAATCAATGGCTGCATCCAGAAATCTAAAACTTTACGACACGCAGCAAAGTAAACATGATTTGTAGTGAAGGAACTTGAACTCAGTGCGTTCCTTTTTTAATATTTATTGTGTTCTCCGTGTTCTTTTGTGGTTTCGATGTGCAGCTATAGAAAGTTTGGATTTACTTTGAGTCTAATTTTAAAGCCTGGTTAAAATTTTTAGTTCAGAGAAACCTTCGGCTGGAATAGAGACGCAGTCGAGTTATTCAAATACCAATTTTCAATCTTTTTGGAGTCTCAGCTGTGAGACGTTTATTTGAGTGTGTGTGATCTGTTTAAGATGATTCTCATCTGGATTTTATTCTGAAAAGCTCTCGCGTTTCCTGACACTAATCACTCAGTTTTTAAGTTTTTATGTATTGAAAGAAACATCAAAAACCAAAGAAATGTAAAGATCTTTATAGCGCTGATGATGTTTGACCCTGAGCACGTTTGTGATCATATATTTTAAATTGTAAATATGTTTTCAGCTTTACCGACCACATGCGTACATGAATTTAAATGAATTTATTGAGACCAACAACTTCACAGCTTTCTTTCCTTCGTCTCGTCTTTTCTGTTTTTATTTAACGTCCCTTAATTTTCAATATAATTCAAAGAAACATATCAGGACGTCTTTATTTGCCACCGGCGCCTCTAACAAGGCGTCTTTCTTCCTGTGGAAACAGTGTGGGCTCCTCGAGAGCTTCGGGAAAATGTGAGACATGAAAAACGAGCAAAATGAGACCTGGTTCACTCGTGTGTGTGTGTGTGTGTGTGTGTGATGCATCAGTGTGTTCCCTTCATACTGTGTCTATACGTGTGTGTGTGTGTGTGTGTATAGGTGTGTGTGTGTCTCCTCATTAGCAGGCGGCAGCGTGTGGTAGCTCGTTAGCGCAGAGCTAGCTGAGCGTCGGGGCACCGGTGCAGCTTCATTAGCTACCGTGACATTTATCTGATCGTTTCCCCGCGTCGCATGCGATGCTGCGTCGTCATGGCAACCAGAACACGCACACACACACACACACACACACACAAAAAAAACATCATACAACCCTCAGCGGTTCTTCAGCCGGTCACATTTATTCATCAGAAGACGCCGTGCACGAAAACGTGCCGTTGACCTCGTGGCTCACGTCCCGGGCTCTCGTACCCGAGGTGTTGCGGAACGTTGCTCATTGTAAAAAAAGTTCGAGTTGAATCACAGGCGATATCACGCTCCCCGATAGTTTTGGCGGGGAACACGGCCCCCGGGAGCCGTTTGTCTACCTCGCTGTAACTCAGTTACACGAAAACTCGAAGCGTTCCAAAATAAATCAGCGGATACAGTACGGCTCGCTCATTCACTTTGAGTCACTAATCCGCCTCGTGCCGACCGTGACAAAATCAGTTCCAGAGCCGGATTCAGGGGAGGAGGAGGAGGTGGAGGAGGAGGAGGAGGTGGTGGAGGAGGAGGAGGTGGAGGAGGAGGAGGAGGTGGAGGTGGAGGAGGAGGTGGGGAGGTGGGGAAAAGGAAGGAGCACGGCTCTTATGGTGTGTTGTGGTGAAGTTGCTAATCTTGTTTACAGTTTGATACAGTGGCGGAAAATATTCAAGACTATGAAATGAATCGTGTGCGTGTGTGTGTGTGTGTGCGTGTGTGTGTGTGTGCGTGTTTGTGTGTGAGTGTGTGTGTGTCTGCTCGTAGCTTTTTATGTGTGAGTGTTGTTGTGTGTTTGTTTTAGGTGTGTACCCCCCCGTGCCTTCATGTGGGGATGTGCTTATCGTTTTAAACCGCAGGAAACTTCACTGTATTTCTCTGTAACGTTAAATATTCATGACCGAATGAGCAACAAACAAACATATATATGTATTTAGGTTTTATCTATCGTGTGTGTGTGTGTGTGTGTGTTTGACTGTCAATCAAATGTTTCTGAGCCCTGATTGGTGCACGGACGGACGGATGTTTTTTTTTTTTTTTTTTATGAATCACGCCGACTTCAAATGTTCGATACGTGCTCCCACGTTTAATGTCTATTTCCGTCTGTGTGTAACGCAATCTGTCCAGGTGTGTATGTGTGAGGATATGTGACTGTCCAGGTGTGTGTGTGTGTGTGTGTGTGTGTGTGTGTGTGTGTGTGTGTTTAGCTGACCTTGGTCGCCCCGCTCCCCCAGGGGGGGGTGGGAACTGATGTTTCCCACTCTGCTTGTCAACAAGATTAGTTCCCCTGTGGGACCGTTACACACCCCGCAAACACGCCGCCAATGAGAAGAAGCGTGCGACAGACAGCTCGGCCCTTTGCGCGAACCCGGTGAAGTGTGTGTGTGTGTGTGTGTGTGTGTGTGTGTGTGTGTGTGTGTGTGTGTGTGTGTGTGTGTGTGTGTGTGTGTGTGTGTGTGTGTGTGTGTGTGTGTGTGTGTGTGTGTGTGTGTGTGTGTGATTGAGGGGTTAAGGGATGTGTGTTTTAGAGCAGAAACAGACGGGGGAAGCAGCAGGGGGGATCAACGCAGCCAGCCTGAACTGCAGCATGCATGTGTGTGCGTCTGAGTGAACTCACGCTGAGCTCTGAGCTGTGCTTACTCCGAGACCTGGCTCATCTGCATCCCTCTCTCTCTCTCTCTCTCTCTTTTTTTACCTGCCTCGCTCGTCCTCTCTCTCTCCCACTGTCTTTTTTTGGAGCACACGCTCCTTATCTGGCTGCCTGTTGGAGTCCAGCTGTGAACAAGGCAAACACAGAGGATAGCAGGCCCGCTGATGTATTCCAGGTAGCTCGTCGTCGAGCTTTCTTTATTCCTTCTACCTGTAGCATCCACCCGTCCGAGGTTATCGCTACGCTCGGTGTCTTGAAGATGTTTTCAGCTTCTTTAGTTCTCGCTGGCCGGTGAGGAGTCTGAGGTATTTACCTCTGTGAGCTTGTTGTTGTTGTCAGTTCAGACGTGCTTAAAGGTTGAATCTTGATCAAGGAGGATTTATCAAGCATGATGCCGCCTCAGTTCTGTCCTCAGAATGAAGCCACAAATGCTCCTCTTTAGTTTTAAATAGTGCTGTCAAAATGAACGCGTTAATTTTGTCGATTATTAACAATTAACGCGGTTTTGTTTACTTCCGGTGGCGGCTGACCCATAACCTTTTTGAGCGCTGAATCGTACGTCGACGTCCCCGCCATTTTGGATGTGGCAAAGTAGAGCCTTGTTTCCCAGAGAGTGTGTGTGTGAATGGGTGTATAAAGCCCTCACGGAGACTGCGATTAATTACAGAATTTTTTTGCGATTAATTAGTTGTTTTTTTTATCGATTGACAGCTCTAGTTTTAAACCTTTGTGGTTCAACATTACCTGACTCTGTTGAGGTTTTCACGTCATGTACCTACCCGTTGTGTCAAGGGAGAGTCCCATCTTGTGACCTCAGTAACCCGTAGCGGTCCAACGTTGTTGTCCGACCCTGTAGAGTCTTCTGCACTCTGTACCTATCTGTTGCGTTGCGTGAGACAACCCTGTCCATGCACATGCAAACATGCAGCTGTCTCCATAACAACCAACTAATTTAACACCGTCTCTACGGGGACCTCAAGACATATGCTTGACCCCGTGTGACCCCCATAGGTGGTGTGCTAGAACCAAAGCTTTGGCCACCGTTTGCATCACGACGTAGGGAAGTCATTTCAGTTCTTAGTTCAACACCATGAGCTTTTGTTGCCAGGTACTCATACTGACGTAGCCTGTGATGTGCTTAAAACTCGGCATACGACATATTTGTCAGCTTGAAACCGGGACGCCTGGTCACCGTATGTAGCCTAGAGTTGTGTTAGAGTCTTGTTCTACCGCCCCCAAGTGACCGAAAAAAACAATTAATGCTGCTTGAACAATGTTGAAGTGAGTTCATCCAGGAGAAAGATGTTTTCTTGGCTTCCTGTCACTTAGCAATGCATCCTTACTTCTTGTTGGAGTTAAACTAAAACTAAGCAGCCTCTGCTGATCTGAATCGGTTCAGTTGTTTCCACAGGACAGATGTCTGGTTACTGACGTTTGTGTACATGGATTTTATAGTAATTTGGCATCCGGAAGATGCAACTTCTTCTAGAGGAATGTGCAGGAAGAAATCCAACAAATGAGCGTCTGAATTCATAAATTCATGCAGGATGTTGATATTTTTGGAAGCAAACTCATAACTGATCTTTTTAGTCTGGCTCTTACTTCAACTATATTTATTTATTTATCAATTCTGATCTGTTTCTTTTTATACATTTGATGTCTTACCTGGTGCGTCCTCGTCTTCTTATTCGGAGGTTTTATTGTCATCCCGCCGTCGCCGGTGTTCCCTCGCAGCAAATCGATGTGCCAGCGTTTCCCCGGCTTGTGTGCGGAGTGTTTTAGTGTTGCGTTTGATTTGTATGGAAAGTGCCGCACAAACAAATCCTGATTGATTGATTGATGCACAAGTGAGGCGGCTTCTTTCTCCGTGCTAAGCTAGGCTAACCTCACAAGAGATTGATGCGGTATCGACCTTCTCGGCCCGTTTTGCGCTCTCGCCGAGACATCCGACGATTCCTTTTCGAGGGAGCCGCAGATGCAAAGTGAAGATGATGAATGAATAAATAAACCGGCGTCGTAATGTTTTATGGTCGATATCGTGCAAGCTGGAGTTTGGGATGAACTAGTCGGCCTGTGTAGTGTGAGGTGAGGGAATAACAGCCGCCGGCAGCTGCTTCAAAGACACATCCAGACACACATGCTCGGTGTGCGGATCGGCTCTCAGTCACAGCCCTGTGCTGCAGGGAGGCTGGAGTGATGGAAGCAATAGTTAAGCCATTAAGGCAAACAATTGGCTCAAATTGAGAGAGAGAGAGAAAAGAAGAGGACGAAGAGGGAGGGGAGATGGAGAGGCCGTGGCAGGAGTGGATCCACTCAACGACTTAATCCGAGCCCCAGGACACTCTCCTGCCGAGCTTCACACACTCGCACTCGCAAACATCCACACACACACACACACACGAGCGCGCTAAAGCTCTGTCTGCTTTGCAATAACACCTTGTCAGTCTTGGCCACGGGGGCGATGGAAGAGGCGCTCATTCCTTTGTAGCGAAAGAGAGTCACCTACTTCCCAAAAGCACCTCCGGCGGCGAGGAGGAGGGTGGTGAAAGACGGAGCGTGCACAAGACGGTTCGCGAGTGTGAGGCTATTCATTGTGTCAGCGCGCCGGAGTGAATGGTGGATTGGGGAGCACAGGGCGGACAGTGTCCCCGAGAAAGGGAGGCGCTACTCTGACACCGGCTATTGTATCGCCTCCCCCCGTGGACTGGCTCAGTCCCTGCAGGCCTCACATAAACATCCTAACAATGAGGGACTGTCTCCAGCCATTCTTTCACTTTCACACACACACACACACACGTCGGTTGTGGGTGAGCGGATGATGCGCCGCAGTCTGAACCCAGCGACCGCCGAGGCTCGTCCGACACGCTCGCCTATGCACCTCAGCAATAGGGGCAGTAACTTTGTCGCCACCGTCCCTATCGCGGGGGGCTCCCCAACGGCGCCGAGGCCCCGGCGATTTATCGGGAAAGCGTAAGCGAGGAACGGGTGTTTGCCCCGAGGACTGTTAGCACCGGTTTGGCTCGTTGACTCCTTCCTCCGTGTTCTGGCGTTTTTATTTGACATGTCCTTTAGGTCCTTTAAGGAATTGGGCGTTTCTGCCGAGCGCCTTGGCTCTTTCTGCAAAAGATGGATGGCTCGCGTTCAAAGGTCTGGATGTTTTTACTCCCCTCCCTCCCCTCAGCCTCTCTCCCATATCTCTCGTTTCCCTCCCTCTTTCTTTCTCGTTCTCTCTTGCCGAGCTTTATAGCGTGGTATTAGTGTTGTCAGCTAACCAAGCTTCGGGATTTGGCTTTGTTTTGTTTTTGCCTCTTAAGATAATGCCTCTTTCTCCCTCCTGCCGAGAATAACAAAAGGGAAAGTGGAGCAATAAAACGGCACAGCCATCGACTTTGGTTTCATTAAATTGGTTTTCAGCCATCTTAAATAGACCACAGGCTTCGACGGCAGCGGTGTGTGTGTGTGTGTGTGTGTGTGTTTCTAGCTGTTTCCTGTCCTCAAAAAAAAAGAAACTCGAGCGGGTGCTCGCCCGCCTGCGGTGCCGCTCTCATCTTCGTCAGGCCTCAGTGCTGAAAGCCTTCGCCCGTCGCCACCGAGTTTAGCATTCCAACCACGTGGACGGACGAGTGTGTTTGCTGAAGATAAGTGTTGTAGCCCCCCAAAAAAAAGAGGAGGGTGAAAGCGCTTCACCTCCGTTTTCACATGCATTCCAGATGTGGAAGTATAACCAAGGCCAAGCGGCGTGTAAGCATCTGTGTCCCGTTAGAGAGGCCTGGAGGTTTTTTTGGGTTTTTTTTTTTGCTTACGCTTGGTTCTCGCAGCCTTAATCCCTCGCACACAACCTCACATTAACACGCCGTGCGCCGCCTAACCGCCGCTCGTTCACGCGTGCAAACGTTGCACAAACATTCGCACGTGTGTGGCGGCTAGAGCGGATACGTGAGCTCAGGCTCGGCCTTCGCTGAGTCTTTGCTGTCAGACATCCAGGTTTTTTAAGGTCGGCGTGACGTGTCTGTTTGCTGAGGTGTCAGGTCAGTGTGTATTTATGTAAAAACGACCAGCGTCAGGGATGTTGGCGTGTAAAAACCTGGACTGAAAGCTTTGATGGTTATTGTACTTTGTACTTTATCGACACACAGGTCCCGTCGTGCTCACCTGTAATTATCCGTCTTGTAATCGTGTGTTGGACAAAATAAAATCTGTACCTGTCCGTCTGTCTGAGGTGGAGGTGATGATCTGTTTTGTATTCCTCTCCCGTCACTCTTAATTGTCTCTCTCCAGGAAAAACCACGCGTCTCTCGAATTTAGGTGATTTTTAATTTTTCAGAGAATCCAAAGGAATGAAGAAATATTCTCTTATTTTTGAAAAGATATTTCAGCCGCTTTAACGTTATATTTCACGTAACTTTCTGTGTCTGTTGTTTGATGCCAAAGCAAACGGCACCACATGAATCCCGGGACTACGATTCCGAAACGATCTGCGTCCTCGTATAAACATGGTTTGTTTCTCAGCTCTTAACGTTTCCGTCTCTCTCTCTCTCTTTCCCGTTAATAGTAACGGCACGGCCGGGAAGATGAACGGGGCGCTGGAGCATTCGGACCAGCCGGACCCGGATGCGATCAAGATGTTCGTGGGGCAGATCCCGCGCTCCTGGTCGGAGAAGGAGCTGAAGGAGCTGTTCGAGCCGTACGGAGCCGTCTATCAGATCAACATACTCCGAGACCGCAGCCAGAACCCTCCACAGAGCAAAGGTACGACCACGCAACGCTTCAGGCTCACCTGTCCTTCTTTCTGCTTCTATCCCTCCCTCTTTTTCTTTCCTTTCAAATCTTATCGTTCCTTCTTTTTGCCTCCATTTCTTTTATTTTATTTCTTTTGTTTTCCTACTTTGTCTTCCTTTTTTCCTTCCTCATTTCCCCGCATTACTTTCTATCTTTCTCTCTCTGTTCTTTTGTTTTCCTTGAATCTTTCTGTCCCTTTTCTATCTTGCTTTCTTTCCTTTTTGCTTCCTTCTTTCCTTCCAAATGTTATCAATATTTCTTTTTGCCTCCATTTCTTTTATTTCTCTCCTTCGTTCAATAATTGTTTTCTTACTTTGTCGCCCTTTCTTCCCCTTTTGCCTTTATTTTTTCCTTCCTCCTTTCCCTGAATACTTTCTATATTTCTTTCTATTGTTCTTTTGTTTTCTTTGAATCTTTCTGTCCTTTTTCTATCTTGCTTTCTTTCCTGTTTCCTTTCCTTTTTTTCTTCAAAAAATTTCTTTTAGTTTTATTTTACTCTTTTATATTATTCCTTCTCTTTTCTTTCTTTTCTATTTTCACTCTGTTGTTGCTACCTCGACTTAGAAAAATGATTTGAATGGACACAACTACACTCAAATATACCGAGACGCACGTGTGGAAACACACATCCATGAAACACTTCTGAAGACACGCGGCAGTCAGACGCTAAGTTGGCCGTCCCGCGTCCTCAATGGTGGAAGAAATGATATACGTGCGAAATTACAGAAGCAAACATTTCGTGCACCATTGGAAGACAAAGACTCTGCCAGGCGGACTTACACAGTCAATTGTGCGAAGCCGCATGATTTGCAGCTATTTTCTCCCCGTTGCCTTTTTTTTTTTTTTTCTTTCGCCTTTGATGAATTCGTCAAGTGTGAGCGCAAACAATAGCGACAGCAGCAACCAACAATAGCGCTGCCATATTAACCGGAGTGGGGGCTGATGACACTCCTGATGAGACGTGGAGAGTGGGAGGAAAGTAAAGAGGGAGGACGTCGAGAGAGAGAGGAGGGGGAGGCGGATTCGTGTCACGCCAAACAAAATATGAATCGTTGATTTTCACGTCTGGAAAAGTGGCGATGTTTTAACGTAGCAGCGAGCGCTCACAAATCAACAGGGTGCTAATTTGATTTGTCATTTCCTTTCTGGAGGAGATGTAATTGTTGTTTCATACTGTACATGCGTACGTCATGAGAAGGAGGTCCGGATGAAGGCTCGGCCACGCAAATCCCACGACATTGGCACCGTGCAGGGTTCATGCTCCACATGTTCAGTTTAAGTCCCTAAAACTGTTCAGATTAGTGAAAGTTTTGGGTTTTAAAAGTGAAAACATCAACGTGTCCCATGATTCAAGTGTTTCTGAAACATCAACTGTCGGTCGCCAGGATTGACCTTCAGTATGAACAGTTTAGAAGGACTTTAGATCTCCCCAAAAGTGACTACATCATACTTTAATTAATTGTTAATCTATTGGGTAACTTGCAGCAGTGAAATATTTTGCTCATTAGCCAAATTTGTTGAGGAGACGTCTTTCAAAATCTAGTTTTAGGACTTTAGGAGCTTAGAAAAAAACTAGTTAGTGTCCAGTTATTGGCATTAGATCATCCCTGGATTGTACCCAATGTTGTTCCCAATGCACACACGGTGGGTGGTCAACAGTAGGAACTTTACATATCTTCACGTTGATTTATTATGGATTATTTGCAAAAATAAATGGGAACAAACACCCAATCCAAAACCTAATGGGGTTGTCCAACCTCATGCATGAAGAAAAATCCACAAGCATTAAAGCTGGTTTACGTTTCCATCTTCAGACGACTTCATTCCAGACCAGCCTTCATCTTCTCTGCACCTTCCTCCTACGTCTTCTCCACTCTCGTTGCGATGGTAGCTCGTGCTCAGGCTCACCGGTGTCGTGGAGAGTTCGAGTCATCGATGTTCAGTGCACGGTCTAAGAAGGAGAACGGAGGATTTATCTTGTCATGACATGATGCTGCCTCAGCTCTGAAGAAGCTGAGCTTAGAAACTACCTCAAATGTCCTCAAATAGTCTCTAGTTAGTGGTTATCTATAACCCTATCCGTTGTGTCGAGGGATCTAAGATTGAACACTGTTCCTCCAGGGACGTCGACACATGCTTGACCTTGTGTCACCTCCACATGTTGCATGCTGGAATAGAAAATCCACCAACAGGAGCATGTCTCCACCATTTCTACGAGCGGACTAATCTTCTCTACTTTGGTAGCTTCACAACGGCTGCTGACGTCAGCAGAAGAGGTCGTGTGAGGTCGCCTGTTATCTGTCTGCAAACGGTTAATCACCGAGCTGGTTGTTGCATGCACAAGTTTAATGTTACACATCTTAACGCCTGTCGCTGTGAAATGAGTGACGCATGCCTCGAACGAGTCGTACTCATGCCCGTCCCCGGTCGATACTGACTCAAGGTGCAGGAATTGAATGTTTTCTCTTTTTTTTCATGGCGATCAAATTGTGAAACGTGGTGAATTATGTATTTCCAGTGGTGTTCTCCACCTTTCTGCACCCACGGACTCGCCGTTCTCCGTCTGCAGTCTCGCTCGCTCTGTGTTTTTCTCTCTCTCGTTCTGAATGACTCATATGAGCTCATGAAAGCCTGAAGACAGCGTTCTGCCAGCACCCAAATCAACTCATTTCTGCACACCAACACACTTGTCATCCTCTTTGTGTTTGTGTGTTCTTAGCCTTGAGATGACTCCTTCTCTCTCCGCCAGCATCTCCATCCTCCTGTTTCCTCTCTCTCTCTCTCTCTCTGCAGCTGCAGAGTTCCTCCTCCTGTCCTTCAGCTCCCTCAAATCTCCTCCTTCATCTCCACTGCCCTTGAAATCAGTTGTTTGTATGCTTGATGAGTCAAGAGTATCACTCACCGGCACTTCTACGTGGGGTATAAAAAAACACACCTTCCTTCCGTGCCTTTTTATTTCCTCCCTCTCTTTCTCCTTTCTCCCTTTAAGCTTCATTTCGCGGCCTCTCTTTCTCTGCGTTTTAAGAGGAAATGTAGCATTTGATTGGGCTTTTACCGGCCTTGTTACTCGCAAGGCTCTGAGCAGTTTTTTTTGTTTTCTCACAGTTAAGTAAGCCGCCTCGCCTGGCCTCATCTGCACCCGCTCAACTCAGGAGGAGCCGCAACGGCCCCCTCGCCTCGGCTCCGCTCTGTTCCGAGCCGGAGCCGATGGTAATTTCAAACGGTGTCAGGGAAACTGTGGCCCCTCTTTTCCCTCGGTGTGTTTATTTTAAATTAGCGACGGTGTTGTTTGAGAAAGATCTCAGCCATTCGGGGCAAATGAGCCCACTCAGATGCCCCCAGCGTCGACCCAGAGGCACCTTTTTCTTTTTGCGCCGTAAAATAGCTGTTTGGATTTAAATGAGTTTGTTAGTCCCACTGAGACTCTGAAAAAGTTCCACGGCTGCAGCTGTGAAACCTTTCCAGCTTCACTAACTTCTTTTTTTGCATCCTTTGGTGCAAGATAACTGCTAAATGAAAATGTTGAGCTCATAAATTTATGGAGGATATAAGGGCCTGAGACCGAGCCTTGTTGAATTCAGATTCGTTAGCCGCTGTAGATTTTCTTTGCGTGACTTGAATCAGATGCTGTTTCTCGGGTCAAAACCTAGAAGTGAAATTCTTTTGATTTCATGTCAGGTCGAGTCTTTAAAGAGTCTCGGCTAACGCTGTTAGATTTCAGGTTGTCAGAGAAACTCGGTGAAATCGTCGGTCATCGATCAAAAACAATGGAGAGGACTCCTTCAGCAAGCAAAGAGCAACGCTGTTGAAGAAAAGGGTCAATCAGAATACGGCGTGAAATGATGCAGAACGCAGCATCGGGCTTTTGTAATGCAACTCCTCACTCACCAGATCTTTCATGTTGCCTGTTTCTCCATGCCTGCATTATGTATCGGTACGATGTACGTCTCAAAGTTAACATTGCGCGATTGATTGAACTCGCACAGTCTTGCACAGAGTCCTCATTATTCCTGAAGTCCCCGTAGGGATGGTCTTAGATTGTTATGGGGACACTGAAGAAACTTTGATCACTCACTCGACACAACAGATAGGTACGTAACATAGAAGCCTGGCATAGACTCCGATTACGCTCCCTCGTTCGCAGATCTTTCCAGGATTGTATCAACATCTTTTATTCGATCGCATGTGTTTAAATATTCGTAGATTGTTGGACAGTACAAGTGCTATATCAAAAAACTGACTTGAGTAGAAGTTGAAGTGTTCTTTAAACACCATACTTAAGTAAAAGTACTAAAGTATTCAAAATGTTTTGTACTTAAGTATTGCAAGTAGAAGTATGTAAAAAACATTGCTACTCAAGTACTGAAAGTAAAAGTACAAGTACTGTTGTTTATATTATTTCAAATATTTATTAAGGCACAACTTCTAATGTTACAGTGTTACAATGTTCATGGTAGAGTTCTGTGATTTCCCATGGTCTGTGAATGCGTCTGAATGAATGCAGAGCGAGGGGGCGGGGCAGCAGGTGAGAGAGCGCACCTGGGTGAGTCAGGTGTGTGACGTATGGCGCGCGAGCGAGGTTGATGTGAGGCCGGGACTGTTCAGTTGTTTTTTTTTGTCGTGGTTCTGGCCGACAGTCACCGAGTCCTGGAACCAAACCGTTCAGCAATAAATGCAGTTTGTTCAATATCGCCTCGTCATTCATCACGTGTCCGGCTGGACGCTACAATAGTAACGAGTAACGACTCAGCACATGAAAAATGTATCCGAGTAAAAGTATTAAACTCATCAAAAATATGTAGTGCAGTAAAAGTGGAAGTTGGGGAAAAAATAATACTCCAAAAAAGTACAGATACTGCATTTTAGTACTTAAGTACAGTACTTAAGTAGTTCCACTTCGTTACTATACATCTCTGTACATAATGTAAAAGCCTCTACAGAACATGTCGGACCACGTAGGTAAACATATTTCCTTGTTTGTGGACATAGTGCAGTAACTTTGGCTTTATTCTGAGGCCACATAGACGAGATAGAGAGGACAGCTTCGCCCTAAAACTGAGCGCATTGATGAATCCTTCTTCTTCGAGCTTCAGTAAATTTTTCCACACACGACATATTGGACTCGTCCACTGGCTGAACTGACCATTGATACTGAAGTCCTAATTTTTCAGGTTCTGCAGCTGATCGACCTGTAGCTGTTGCAGTCACAGTTATCTGTTCTCATTTCACCAGCGTGTCCTGTTTGTTGTAAATGTTTTAAAATGCCAATAAGACTTTGGCAGACATTGAACATAGAACATCTATGAATAAATTAATGATTAATTACAGGAAGTGGAAGATTATAACTCGAGACTTTAATGCCCGCTCGGAGCTGTTGCTGGAATACGGCAGTTTTTTAAAACGTCAAACCGAAATCCGCGGATCAGCGTAATCCAATCTGTTTTATTATTGTCGTCATCTGTTGTCGTAAGCGCCGCTCGAGAGCCTGACAAAAAAAATAAAAAATTCCTCGAGCAAACACGAGTCATTTCCTGAATTTATTTTTTTGGAATGAAATCATCATGGCGGCTCCAAGAATCCATATTGCGAACACTTGAAATGATCTCGTCAAGGCTGTTTAGGTGAGTTAGACGCCAGCTTGGTTTCCTTTAATAAGTTCCCCAGATTTAGTTGTTTTTGGCCCCTCACGTGTTAAATCGTGCGTCATGCAGAATCCATTTCGCGGTTTGAACCCAGGTGTGTGCATTTAGCCTGTGTGTGTGTGTGTGTGTGTGTGTTTTATTTATTCCGACTAGGACGGTCTGGGGAATATTGTGCCACGACTGTTGGTTTAATGTGTTTTGGAGTTAATAACCAGATGAGTGGATGAGCGAGGGAGGGAGCAGAGCCAATGAGAAATGGAGCAATTTGGCATTTTGTGCTGAAAGAGAGATAGAGATGGAGGAAGAGATACAGAGAGAATGAGACAAAGAGAGCCAGAGGGGTAAACAGAAAACGCTCCTTTTGCTAAAACACAACCGTAAGCGCCATGACGGGTGTGTTGCAGTGTGTGTGTGTGTGTGTGTGTGTGTTTTGGCAGGGGACGCCTTATGTCATTTATCTTAATGATACAGCCTGCCCACATGAGCTGCTGCCGAGACACACTTACATTCACACACGCACCAGAATAAGTTTAATGTCTTCATTAACGGGAGACTTCCTACATGAGAGAAGAGTCCCCCCGTGCTCAACGTGGCCTCAATCATTCAAAATATTTTTAATAAAATTAAATAAATAACGACGAGAAATGAAACTGTGTGGAAAACTGGTCCGAATGGGAAATTAACAATGCAGGAACAAATATATAGATGTTTTTTTTATTGAGGCCAAGACGTGGAGATGCTGAACCGATATTAGTTTAGAGTCTAAAAACTGCAGTTCCTCTAACGTCCACTTGAGGCTGGCTCCAGAAGTGAGTCAGTCTCCGCACATTAAGACCGCTGAGGTCGATTAAGGCTCTAATTTGGCCGCCGATGACTGATAAAGACTGTTTGAGTTTGGGGTTATGTAAAGAGTTCAGATGTTGCCATTCGTTCCGTTTGATATTAGTCATATGTTTAAATTTCTAGCATTACACACACATGCACCTAGATATATTACAGCACAGTCACAACACTTTAAAAAAAAGGTACTCCATAAGTCCCCATGTTTCACAGCAGAAATAAACATGTTTACAGCCTGGTACAAAAAACAGTTTTGGTCTCTGTAGCTAATTTCCCCGTTCATGACAACTGTACTGAGGGTGAATTTATATACAACTCACCTGTTCACGTTATATTAAGGCTTAAAGTTATGCAGGATTAAGAGCGTGACTTTTGTTTGTGCGCCTTCCAAAACTTTCACAAATCACTCGCTCCGTTAAGATTTATGATGTGACAACACCAGGGTTGGTTAGACTTCTAATAAAAACGTCCAAGTTTGGATTAAAATAACAGGTTAGGGGACCCTTGTCGTCATGACTACAGCTATAAACGCGCAGTTAAGGTTAGGGGGTGAGGTTAGGTTGTGGTCAAACCCAAAATTGACTGTTGGTTTGAAATAGGAAATGAACAGAGGTCTCCTATCCGCTCCATCCTCCATGCAGACTTTATTCTTTCTATGCAAACGTGCAGAGTTTACTCTGAAGTCGACTGAAACAACAAGAACAACTTCATCTGATTCTTTTCTGGCGTTTAAAACCAGATGAATTTTCTGATTATTCTCAGCAATTTCTCCGCAGACAATAATTGCGATTGAAATTGCAAACAAAGCCACAGTCAGATATTTTCTTTAAAATCACTCCTGCCTGCTTGTCAAAAACCAACAATTTGACATATTCCATTTTCTGCTCCGTGTCGCTGATTACTGCAGCACAAAAGTGATTCAACCTACAGCCAAGACGGAGACGAAAAAAGAAGAACGGGGTGCCACCTGTAGAAAATCAAATCTGAGAAAAGAGACAACACGCCACCAACCCACGCTGCTTTGATTGACGGCTGATCTCTGGGGGATGGAGCAGGCGCCACAGCGCCACAGCCACAAGTGTTTGTTGCAGCCGTTCATATAAAGCACAAAAAGAACAATCAATGCTGCCCATCTGAGAAGTGATTGACCTGGATTAAATTACATAATCTTGTTTTTTCTTTAAAAATATGGTTCGGGTTGGTTTTATATCTCAACGACTCTTTCCGTGTGATCCGACGTCTCACGTGGTTCTGGTAAATGTCACCTGGACAGAGGAGGAGAAGGTGAATGAAGAGACGTCACAGTGTTTTTCATTGTGTTGTCTTCATTGACAACCTGAGATGTTGTGTGGTAATAGGCGATGGATCACTTCTACACCGGAGACTCTGCGGTTAGGTTTAGGCACGAAGCCAGACTGGTTAAGGTCAAGGCGTTACGTTGGACGAGATGTGAGGATCTGTGGTACCCACTCAGTACTCCAAAGTGGGTCATAAGTGGGTACCCACTTAGGCTCCAACCCTACCACTTAGGCTTGTAGCCTATGTAGGGTAGGTAGGGTCCGGACTAAGCCAGAAACTCAGCGGTTAGGGTTAGGCATGGAACCTAAGTGGGTAGAGTTCGGATTAAGAGGAATCTCCAAGGTCCAAAGGCAAACATGTGTTAGGGTATGGATTAAGCCAGGAACTAAGTAGTATAGAGCAAAGTGGGTAGGGTTCGGATACCCTTCTGGGAAGGCGTTGGGGAAAGGGAACTGAGCCAGTCGTGTGCAGTCATTCCCCCAGTTGGTTTCTCCATCCTGGTCCCAATTTCGGTTGCAGGAACGTTGGCACCTCCGTCCATCGTGTGCACCATGGTCCAATCTTCTACATCAAAATATCACATAGTGACAGGAAGTGTTTGATTACTGCGTAAGCAGCACCGTGAAAATCCGATTCATCATTTCGGGCGGAGATTACAACATCTGATCACTGCTCAGCTCGGGTTACTCCGGCGAAACCCACGCCCGTCGCCCAACGGTAGACTTTTGAAACCGCGAGCCGACTGCGTCCTCCCGCTCAGCTGTGGCAACGCTTCTTCCCGCTGTCCAAGACAATTATCTGCTCTAATGGATTCAGTTGAGACGGAGGGAAGGGGAAGGGGGGGTGGTGGTGCACACGACCTGAGACGGAGAACTGATTTATTTCATTCTTTCCTAAAGCAGAGCGGCCAATTATATCGTCTTAACTAGACGTTAGCTTTTTTAGCCGGCTACCGAGGCCCAATTAGAGAGCAGCTGCAGGTGGATTTTAACGGGAGATTGTGTGTGTGTGTGTGTGTGTGTGTGTGTGTGTGTGTGTGTGTGTGTGTGTGTCTTTTTCTCTCTGTGTTTATACTCCTGCATGCCTCAGCGACAGAGAGAGTTGCTCGGTTATAAGAGAAGTTGCAGAGCTGGATTTTTTTTTTTTACGAGCACTTTGGGGTCGGCCAGAAAGCGGCTTTGATTTCCGGGAAGTGCTCTTGTTGTCGTCGCCGCGAGGGAGGAAGGATTTGGAAGTAGTGGTGGGGGGGAGGGAGGAGGACGACATTGGTGCTTTTCCACCAAAGTAACCAGTGGATTGTATAGATTTATGAAGTGCTTGCGAGCTGGACCGATTCCTGCATTGACAGGATTAGAACATCAGCCAAATGCCCGTCAGAAATGCGCCATTGTTTGAAGCCATCCACTCATCCCTCTCCCTATTTTTCCATCTGACAATCTGTTCTTTATTGCGCTGTCAAATCCAGAATGTGTTCTCTGTCTTTTTTTTTTTTTCCCCCTCCTCCATCCCTGCTGTCACTCAGCGGCTCTTTGACACCCATAAATTATCCACATTTAGGGGCATTTTTACAGCTGCACAGACAGCGAAGTGGAAGGAGGGAAAAGAAGTGGTGGAGTGACAGGGGGAAGGGAAAAATGCAAGAAATAGAGAAGTGGACTACGTATCCCATGCCACCCAGAGGCCTGTGCGAGCAGTAATTGCAGTGGAGTGTAGTTAATGTGGGTCAGCGGTTGACTGGAACCTCCAGGGTCAGGAGGAGTGATGGAGGCAGAAAGAGGGAGTCACGGTGAGAGCTGTAGCCAGCCTCCGGTGGAAGGGCTCAGGGTGAAGATCTCCTATACAACCCCCCTTACATCTGGATCTTTTTTTTACCCCTTTTAATAAACCATACCGCCATTCTTCCAGACTGCAGGGCTTTACTCCTTTCACTCCACCTCCACCTTCCTCCGTCTGTGCTGATTCATCCCCAAATATTTAAGTATTCTTTAATTTCTACTGAATTACTGAATAATCAAACCTCCACAGAACTAAAAATATTAAAGAAATTTGCTTTTTTTGTGATTTGCTGCCTCCGGTTTCAGAGTGTAATGCCACCTTGGTCAATATGTTCAGCTGTACTCGAGTATTTGACTCAACTTTGCTAACAGCCGAACATAAACAAGGTCAACAGCAGCAGCTGATATCAGTGACTAGTCCAGCAGCAGTCAGCCCAGCTCGGCGTCTGTCTTTCAGCCTTTTATTTCACCAACCACTAAAAGTCAGTCCCACATTTACTCTTGTCCGGCGGCTTCTTGCTCGCTCACTCTCTCCTTTTTCTCTTCTTAGCTTCCTCCGTCAGCGTCCTCTTCACTCTCTTCTCCTCTGCCATTATGTCCATAGAAGCTGCTGACAGCTGCTTGCCCAGCTCCTGTTCTGGCACGACACCAGCTCCGCTCCCCCGTCAGCATTCCCTGTAAACCTCTTCTTCTTCTTTTTCCCGGTGGTCCAAAGTGCCTCTAACACTCTCTCCTTTTCTCTTCTTAGCTCTGTGCTCTGTCATCATGTCCATAGAGGCTGCTGTGTCCGGTACATTGCCTCAGCTCCTGTTCTGGCACGACAGTTGTTCTGCTCCCTGTCACAATTCCTGTAAACGTGCCTGTGGTCTCCATCAGGAAACTCTGTAAATGATCTTTGAATAATGTTACAATGCCCGCAGACTGCAAATGATCCAGTCTTCCAACATACTGGTTTATTTTTACTTATCCACTGACCGCAGCCATAGCTGGGTTATTTTTTGGCCAATTAGTGATCGTGTGTTGGGCTGCAGTCGGGCGAGCACACGCTCCACAGTGTTTGAAAATGCAAGCTAAGAGATTTTAAAAAATCTGGACTTTTTTTATTCAAATACGACTTTTCACTGCACGGCGATGTCGAACTCGTCAAAAACCAGACTGCTCATTTGGTTTGATGCTGAGCGTACACCTGCGGGCTCCACACGTCAAAGCTGATATTTTAAAATAAAACAACAAGGCGAAATATATAAAAAGGAAAAGACTCGACATCGAATGCTTCATCCGACGAGGAGACATGGGACACGGCGAGCTAATGAAAGTCTTTTAAGTAGATTAGCTGCTGCTGCAGCTTAGGATGACCCGTCCACCTCCTCTGTGGCAGGGGAGACTTGGATGTTCCATTTTTAAAATTACAATTAAAGAAATTCTGCACATAAAAAGCAGAACTGCAGTCACCTTGGTCTGATTTCCAACGATCAGACATGAACAACACGGTCTGACTTTAAATAAAAAGGTAATATCGACCTGAAACACTGGAGGCCGAGCGCGCCTCCTCAACACGCCGGCTGCCCTCGCTGTCTTGGGGCCGGTGAAAGCCGGGGTCGACCTGTTGTTGGACGGGGTAGATGTGTTGACAGAGGCTGGGGGAGGGGGGCCGTGGGTCTTCACTCAGTCAAAGGCCCCCTTCAGCATCCATAAAGCATTTATGAACAGGCATCTCCCTCCTCTGCTCTCTATTCCACTCACAGCAGCTCTTCTTCTTCTTCTGTTTTCTTTTTTTTTTTGTCTGTTTCTCACTCCTTCACACACGTCGGCGTCTGATAGATTTTTCTTCCCCTTCACTCCGAGTTTGTGCGTCTCCATTGTCGAGGTTTCTGTTCCCCCGGTCTGAGCCTTCCCCGGCCTTCAGGTAAATGTTTGTGCTGCGAGACAAAAAAGGTGCACACACACACACACACACATTGATAGAAAGAGCTTATTAAAAAGCACTTTTTTTTCTCCCCACTTCTTCAAGGTTGTGTCGTACAGGTATGTTTGTCTGTAAATAAAAAGGTAAAAAAATAATAATGTGCGAGCTCCTATTGGCTTTCTGCAGCTTCGTGTGAGGCGCGAGTGTGCTGACTCTTAAACAGGTGGAAGTGGAACACTGCGGGGAAACGTGTGTGTGTGTGTGTGTGTGTGTGTGTGTGTGTGTGTGTGTGTGTGTGTGTGTGTGTGTGTGTGTGTGTGTGTGTGTGTGTGTGTGTGTGTGTGTGTGTGTGTGTGTGTGTGTGGTCCACTCCACTGCTCTTTGATCCCCGTCTTGACAGCCCACCACCTGGGACGATCCGTCACACGCCGCACGGCTCCCGGGCCCCTGGCTACACCATGGGAATCACAACACACACGCGGCGCGGGCTAACGCAGCGCTAACAGCCGACCCCTCCCTTTGCACATTATGCACTCTGTCAGAATTGCTAATGCTAACACTGAAAGCTAACCCTCCCATATACAGACATGCAAACTGGAATTATAATTCACAGCTAGCAGCTAACCCTCAAACGCTGCTATTGGAATTTCTAATCGCACACGAGGGGCCAAAGCTCGAACACAGGTGCATAATGGAATTATAATGTACAATACTGAGGCAGTGCTAAGTATACACATAGCATTCACTCTGCACCAAGCATGCAAGAAGTATAATGAACACAGTGAGAAGGTAACGTGCCTCACATGGAAATCCTGATGCCGGTGTCTCATGCACATTTAGTCAAATCATTTACTTAAAGGGTCAGTCCGCACTAGGGATGGGAATTTTTACGATTCGATTCTTTGTCGATTCTGCTTAATGATTCGATTCTTTATCGATTCTGCTTATCGATTCGATTCTTTGTCGATTCTGCTTAACGATTCGATTCTTTATCGATTCTGCTTAACGATTCGATTCTTTGTCGATTCTGCTTAACGATTCGATTCTTTGTCGATTCTGCTTAACGATTCGATTCTTTGTCGATTCTGCTTAACGATTCGATTCTTTGTCGATTCTGCTTAACGATTCGATTCTTTGTCGATTCTGCTTAACGATTCGATTCTTTGTCGATTCTGCTTAACGATTCGATTCTTTATTGATTCTGCTTAACGATTCGATTCTTTGTCGATTCTGCTTAACGATTCGATTCTTTATCGATTCTGCTTAACGATTCGATTCTATATCAATTCTGCTTAACGATTTGATTCTTTGTCGATTCTGCTTAACGATTCGATTCTTTGTCGATTCGGCTTAAAGATTCGATTCTTTGTCGATTCTGCTTAAAGATTCGATTCTTTATCGATTCTGCTTAACGATTCGATTCTTTGTCGATTCTGCTTAACGATTCGATTCTTTGTCGATTCTGCTTAACGATTCGATTCTTTGACGATTCTGCTTAACGATTCGATTCTTTATCGATTCTGCTTAACGATTCGATTCTTAGTCGATTCTGCTTAACGATTCGATTCTTTAACGATTCTGCTTAACGATTCGATTCTTTGTCGATTCTGCTTAGCGATTCGATTCTTTGTCGATTTTGCTTAAAGATTCGATTCTTTGTCGATTCTCATTTGGGAAAAAAAGAGAACAAACAGTTTGATCAGCATCAACTTTGTTTAGTTAGAAGTATCACGACCTTACAAAACCAACAGCAAGGTCAAAAGAGGCCCACAGCCTGGATAATAGTAAAGATGTGTAACTACCTTCCGTAGTAACCGCAGAGGTCAGAGGTCATAGCCTGGCTGCTGCCGCTGCTGCTAGGTTGAGATTCATCTCCAGTCCGAATCGTGTCAAAAACACGACAGTCATTTAAAAATATTGCATGTTGTGTGCACAAATGTTTCTGCATGTTCGTCATGTTCCCTCCTGACGCTGTTATCTCCACTTTGTAATGATTGCAAGTCGAGCTGTTGCCGTCTGTTATTGTGTAAGTTACATGGCGTAATTTGTCATGCTTGCTGGAATCGAGCATGCGTAACTTCTTGCGGAGGTTACGTGACGTAATTCGTGCTTTCTGGAATCGATAAGAGAATCGTTAGATAAACTGCCAAACGATTCCATAGAATTGATCTCAACAAGAACCGGTTCTCGATTCCCATCCATATATATATATATATTGAAGAGTTGTAGTCATTGTGGACGTGGAATGTTGGGTCTTGTCCATGAGCGATGGGAAAATGTGCCGCTTGGTGCGACATACGCAGAAATGCGGACCATAGAAAGGCAAAGCTCAGTCTACGTTCCATCCATCACCCGTGGTCATGAGTTTTGGGTAGACCGACATGAGTTTCCTCTGTAGGGTGCCTGGACTCTGGCTTTAGAGATAGACCTCGGACATTTGGAGGTAGCTCGCTGCTCCTTAGCGTTAAAAGGAGGTCGTTTGGATATCGGCGCCTTCCTTTTCGAGGTGTAGTTGGACATTTTAACATCCGGACTTATGGAGACTGACTGATTTCTGGAGCCAGCTTTTAGCAATTTGATTTTCACGTATGCCCGTTTAGACGTCTCCTCAGGACTCTGTTGCTGTGCTTTGTTCACGTCCTCCTCACTTTCCTCTCAGTTTTGTTCGGGTGGAACAACCTTAATAGTTTTTATTTGCTGTGCTCCATTCAGCGCCACTTGTTATGTTCAGAAACCTGTTTCAAACAGGGTGCAGGTGCGTACGAGGTGTCAGGAAGGAAGTTTTATCTCTGTATGCTGACAATGAAACAACAGGAGTTTGTAGAGACGGTGGTAAACTTTCTCACAGCGTTCAATGAGTTCAGCACCTTTACTTTTTAGTATTTAGTTTGTTTGCAGCACAACTCATTGATTCAAGTTGGCGTGAGCATGTGTGGGTCGAGTTTTGGAGCACTTATTTTATGGAGATTTCAGTAACCTTCACATACCTCCAAGCAAAAGTCAGTCCAGTGTCAAGGTGAGTCTCATTAACCAGAAGTGGAAACACCTGTGTGGGTGTCCAACTGTGGAGTGCTTCTTTATTAATTATTATTATACTTGTTACTGTGCTTAATTTTTCTGATTGCTGGACTTCCTCATACAGAAGTTTAATATTCCCATTGACCTGCAAAAGTCACATTCAGACAAGTCAAAATGGGAATTTATATAAAAGTAAGAAGTTCAGATTTTGCAGATTTTATTTGTTACCTCCAAATATTTCTCCAATTTTGATTAGAAACGTTTGTTTTTGCGGCATGCATGCCTCACAATTAAGTCACAATTATTCCCAGTGTATCAAAACCTGCAAAATAAAGTTCTGATCTTTGTAGTGTAGATAATTTAAGTTGTCCTCATAACCAGGACAGGAATTATACATCGTTATGTTGGCTGTATGGTTTAGTCGAGAAGGTTTACAGTCTTTTAGAAGTTGTAAGATTGTGTTGTAACGCTTAGACGTACTGTAGTGGAAAGAGACAAAGTGTTTTGCTCACGTCATATCACATAATCACCATCTGTAAGCAGCCGTGACAGAGGCTGTTTTTTGGGGGGGTAGTTCGCCAAAGAGTCGGCAGGGAGGACTTACTGGGTTGCACCAACTTTTCCCACATAAATTCAAAGATCTTTTCTCTGCAAGTTGCCAAAGACACAGATACCTGCTAATCCTGATCCAAACAGCAGGACTTACATGGCTCTCACTGCCCAGATGGAGGCTGTTTTCTGGGGGAAAGTTCGCTGAAAAGTCGTGGTGACTTGTGATATGTTCTACTGAGATATGTGTTAACTTTATTTCTTTATTGCTTACATTTGTTTCATTTTACTTCCACTTGTACGGGAGAATTTGTGCACAGCGGTGCTACAACTTTAATCTAAGGATATCAGTATTTCTTTCTCCTTGTAGTAAGTGTACAAAACACATTACCACTAACTTGTACATGGAATAAATCTTTAAATTAGTCAGGACTAATTTCCTCTTTATCTCGGTGCCTTAAACTAGTAGAAGCTCGTGCAAAACTCCCGGTGGTAAATTAATACTGATAGCAGAAGTGGGGAGGGTCTGTGTCCCCGAGCTGCTTTCATGCTGGGGGTCGTAGAAGAAAACACTAAGCTGTGGAGTTATCTCGACTAATACACAGGAACCGCAGCACTTGAATCACAACACCAATCACGTCGCTGACGTTAGGCTAAGGGCCAACTATTCAGCAGCCGTGGCTCCCGGAGGACGCCGCAGGAATTCAGATCCATTACGCTCCCAGCCCCATCAAAGGGACTCTGGGATTCGGATGCTAAATCTGCTCCAGATGCTCACTGTTGGATTTCACTAAGATGCACTGCGGGGCAAGTGTCATAAGGGCTTGATGTCTGCGATATGGCCAACGAAACCACAACCGGCCCCCGCCGCATTCACACTCAGTCGATTTGTGCCATGAAACACGATGGAGAGGACGACAAAGCAGGTGTAAACAATGGCTCACCTGTGCACGGAAACAAAAAACACACAAGAAAATTAACAGATGATCCAAAAGCTGGAGGCGGAACACGTCCAAACACGTGAACCTGATTGTGTTCAGTTAAATTCAAGACAGAGCGGAGACGAGTCATCCGATTGTGTTTCATGGACGCCCTTGACTCGTAGCTGTGCGCAGCCTCTGTGTTCATACGTCTGCATCAAGGTGACCTGTGACCACGAACTCATCTGATTATCCTTCATGATCATATTACAGGTCACCTCAAACGAGCATCAGTCTCCTCTGTCAGGTTTATTTAACTAAGTACGCCGCACAGCAGCAACTATTTCACTGATTCTGCTGAAACTGGATCATATTTTATGGAGGAAATGTTTTCTGGTTTTCCCTCTGATGTCCTCCGGCTGCTCCGCCTCAACTCTCTGTGATTTACAGAGTTTATGATGGACAGTGAAGTAAACTGCTGACAGCTGTAGCTGCTGTCAGCTCAGTTTGATAGCTCGGAGCACCGGGGGAGTGTTTGTACCGCAGGCATTTTGGATGTGAAAGAAGAAAAAAGAGGTTTACAGGGAATCTGACAGTGTCGTGCCAGAACCGGAGCCGAGCCAGCAGCCTCTATGGACATAATGGCAGAGGAGAAGAGTGTGAAGAGGATGTTGGCAGAGGAAGCTAAGAAGGGAAAAGGAGAGAGTGAGCGAGCATGAAGTAACTCTTAGTCGTTGTCAGTCTGGATTATTCTTTAGAGTTTCCTGATGGACAGTGAAGTAAAGTGTAGCTGCTGTTAGTTCAGTTTGTTAGTCGGGCTTTGAGCTCAGAGCAACAGGGGAGTGTTTAGTGTTTGTACCACACCACAGGCGCTTTGGACCACCGGGAAGAAGAAGAAGAGGAGGTTTATAGGGAATGCTGACGGGGAGCGGAGGTGGTGTTGTGACAGAACAGGAGTTCGACAGTGAAGTAAACTGCTGACAACTGTAGCTGCTGTTAGCTCAGTTTGTTAGTCTGGCTTTGATCTCAGAGCAACAGGGGAGTGTTTAGTGTTTGGACCACTGGGAAGAAGAAGAGGAGGTTTATAGGGAATCTGACAGTGTCGTGCCAGAACCGGAGCCGGGCCAGCAGCCTCTTTGGACATAATGGCAGAGGAGAAGAGTGTGAAGAAGATGTTGGCAGAGGAAGCTAAGAAGGGAAAAGGAGAAGAAGTAAATCTGGGACTGACTTTTAGTCGTTGTCAGTCTGGATTATTCTTCAGAGTTTCCTGACGGACAGTGAAGTAAACTGTGGCTGCTGTTAGCTCAGTTTGTTAGTCGGGCTTTGAGCTCAGAGCAACAGGGGAGTGTTAATGTTTGTACCACACCACAGGCGGTTTGGACCACCGGGAAGAAGAAGAAGAGGAGGTTTATAGGGAATGCTGACGGGGAGCGGAGGTGGTGTTGTGACAGAACAGGAGCTCGACAGTGAAGTAAACTGCTGACAACTGTAGCTGCTGTTAGCTCAGTTTGTTAGTCTGGCTTTGATCTCAGAGCAACAGGGGAGTGTTTAGTGTTTGGACCACTGGGAAGAAGAAGAGGAGGTTTATAGGGAATCTGACAGTGTCGTGCCAGAACCGGAGCCGAGCCAGCAGCCTCTATGGACATAATGGCAGAGGAGAAGAGTGTGAAGAGGATGTTGGCAGAGGAAGCTAAGAAGGGAAAAGGAGAAGAAGTAAATCTGGGATTGACTTTTAGTCGTTGTCAGTCTGGATTATTCTTCAGAGTTTCCTGACGGACAGTGAAGTAAACTGTAGCTGCTGTTAGCTCAGTTTGTTAGTCGGGCTTTGAGCTCAGAGCAACAGGGGAGTGTTTAGTGTTTGTACCACACCACAGGCGGTTTGGACCACTGGGAAGAAGAATAAAGAGGAGGTTTATAGGGAATGATGACGGGGAGCGGAGGTGGTGTTATGACAGAACAGGAGCTCGACAGTGAAGTAAACTGCTGACAACTGTAGCTGTTGTTAGCTCAGTTTGTTAGTCTGGCTTTGATCTCAGAGCAACAGGGGAGTGTTTAGTGTTTGGACCACTGGGAAGAAGAAGAGGAGGTTTATAGGGAATCTGACAGTGTCGTGCCAGAACCGGAGCCGAGCCAGCAGCCTCTATGGACATAATGGCAGAGGAGAAGAGTGTGAAGAGGATGTTGGCAGAGGAAGCTAAGAAGGGAAAAGGAGAAGAAGTAAATCTGGGATTGACTTTTAGTCGTTGTCAGTCTGGATTATTCTTCAGAGTTTCCTGACGGACAGTGAAGTAAACTGTAGCTGCTGTTAGCTCAGTTTGTTAGTCGGGCTTTGAGCTCAGAGCAACAGGGGAGTGTTTAGTGTTTGTACCACACCACAGGCGGTTTGGACCACTGGGAAGAAGAAGAAAGAGGAGGTTTATAGGGAATGATGACGGGGAGCGGAGGTGGTGTTATGACAGAACAGGAGCTCGACAGTGAAGTAAACTGCTGACAACTGTAGCTGTTGTTAGCTCAGTTTGTTAGTCGGGCTTTGATCTCAGAGCAACAGGGGAGTGTTTAGTGTTTGGACCACTGGGAAGAAGAAGAGGAGGTTTATATATAATCTGACAGTGTTGTGCCAGAACCGGAGCTGGGCCAGCAGCCTCTTTGGACATAATGGCAGAGGAGAAGAGTGTGAAGAGGATGTTGGCAGAGGAAGCCAAGAAGGGAAAAGGAGAGCGAGAAGAAGTAAATCAACTGACTTTTAGTCGTTGTCAGTCTGGATTATTCTTCAGTTCTTCTTAAGTTTCCTGGTGGACAGTGAAGTAAACTGTAGCTGCTGTTAGCTCCGTTTGTTAGTCGGGCTTTGAACTCAGAGCAACAGGGGAGTGTTAAGTGTTTGTACCACACCACAGGCGCTTTGGACCACAGGCAAGAAGAAGAAGAGGAGGTTTATAGGGAATGATGACGGGGAGCGGAGGTGGTGTCGTGCCAGAACAGGAGCTGAGCAAGCAAGAAACATAACCAGAGCTTGGTGAGATAAAGTCTGAAGGACAGATGCTGAGCTGCTTATACACATTACACCAGTAATAATAATAATAATTATACATCTGTCAGCCAGTATTTTGGCTTTGCATTAATGAGGCTGTATCAGTTACATACTCACAAATGTTTGCGTTCACGTTGTGACCAGACGAGCAGCTCTGCAGTCAAACATAGACTCTGGTGCTGTCCATAGTTCCTGATGATGCATGGTGAATCTGAGGGCTCTCTTCTATTTGACTGACTCACCTTTTAAAATCTCCCTGTGAAGATAATAATTTAAAAACTGACATTGCACATAAACACAGACCAGAGTCTCCATACTGTGACTTTTTTCAAACGAATAACATATAACTGCTGTTTATATGAGTCTCACTCTGCGTCTGGCCCTAAACGTCCTCCTGCTGCTGTTTTTTTTTTTGCCTGACTGTGCAGGTTTGTGTGCAGACTGAGAATGGGCCACAACTGCAACGCTCCCGCCCGGCTCTGCAGGGATTACACACAGATTAATGAAGAGGCAGAACTCCCTCGCTCGCTCTCTGCCTTCAGCTGTGTGTGTGTTTGTGTGTGTGCATGCAATCCAAATACAGATACTGTATGTGGGTGACGGAGTGAGTAAGCAACTTTATGTCTTTTACCTAAACCTGGACTCGAGAAGTAGCTATTTTATTAGCAGGCTTAATTATTCACTCTGACATAGTAGCGTGTAACTAGATTTAAATGCCTTACAGATGTTTTTCTGTTGGACGTTGCTGCAAAACTTTTGATTTCACACATTTCTCATGCCTTAATTGATAGAAAAAGCTGATTTTCTTTCAAAGGAATCAGAAAAAAAACAGGTTTGGCATTGATTTAACGTGTTGAATATCAGATTTATATTGGCCCAAAGGACGTGTTATTGAAACTGAAGTTCTTTCGAATCCAGTGGTGCCAAACATTTGATATAAATCCTCGTCGTTCTTTGAGATGCAGCCATTTCTGTAGTTGTTCTTGTAGTCGTGGGACGAGAAGAAGAACTGCGGCTTCTGGCACTTTACGCATCGACTTCCCTTCGCGATAAGGGAGGTTGCTGTTTGCTTTAAACCAACATTTTTTTTTTCAATATCTCAGAAAGAGTGTGGAATAATATTTCTGTCTGTCACTGTGAGCCTTCAACGTTCGCACGGGGGATCAATAAGGTTTTGTTTGGGCCAGTGCGGTCACAAACAGACGAAGAACGGATCCTATTTGTCTTTTTGAATCTGTATTTTAACAGACAGCAATATATATGTGTATGAAAAATAACTAACCTGTTGTTCTTGAGGTGTTTTCCTGGAAAACTGAAGGACAGGTCCTTAAAAACGACGTTAGGAAGACTTCAACTGGAACATTTCAATGGACTCAGTGTGCTCAGCTACTTTAATTCTGGGGTAATCTGAGTAGTTTTTAGACACAGATTTAAAAGACTTATTTCAAGCTTGAGCAGTAAATAAATACTTTCTTTAGTAAATGAGTTAGTAAGTAACCGTTTACAGATTACTCAAGGATTAATGAGGAGGTCGCCGCTTCCTCCTCCACCACCTCGTTTTCTGCGTCCTTATATTGTGTGTGTGTGTCTGTGTGTTTGTGTGTGTGTTTGTGTGTGTGCGTGTGTGTGTGTGTGTGTGTGTGTGTGTGTGTGTGTGTGTGTGTGTGTGTGTGTGTGTGTGTGTGTGTGTGCGCTCACTTCCTCGAGGCTCAAGTCATCAGCGTTGAAACAAATCCAAACGCGTCTCTTCCTCCCTCTCTCTCTCCGTGAGGATGTTTCGTCCTTAGCATTCACTCAGCGTCTGCCGGTGTCGACAGGTGATGCCAGGCAGATGAACAGAGAAAATGCTCTTTGTTGCTCCGTATGCTCACCCCATCTCTCTCTCTCTCTCTCTCTCTCTCTCCCCAGGCTGCTGTTTTGTCACGTTTTACACAAGGAAAGCTGCCCTTGAAGCCCAGAATGCACTGCATAACATAAAGACCTTAACAGGGGTGAGTGTGTGTCCTCGATTCTCCTCCGCCTCACTTCTTTCTCCTCTAATCACACACTTACAGCAGCAGCCCGAGGCGGTCCCACCCCTCACCTCACCTGTGCATGTGTGTGTGTGTGGATACACGGGGATCAGCATCAGTGTGTTGCTGCCACGACGCATTTGTAAGCGTGCGAGTGACCAAATGAGTAAAAGTGTGAGCTACAGGTGAGCTATCGACTGTCAGAGGTAGTTTGTGGAAGAACGTGCAGAGAGTTCACGTTAAAGAAGTTTTCTTGGGGACTGTATGAAGCCACACCTGTCAATCAAAGCGTCCACGCTCTTAATCCTGCATAACTTTAAGCCTTAATATAATGTGAACAGGTGAGTTGTATATAAATTCACCCTCAGTACAGTTGTCATGAACGCGGAAATTAGCTACAGAGACCAAAACTGTTTTTTGTACCAGGCTGTAAACATGTTTATTTCTGCTGTGAAACATGGGGACTTATGGAGACTGACTCAAGTGGACGAGACATGCGTCTTCTTGGGACTGTGTCAGTTTCATTTAGCTGCAGGGTCCTGGGATTGTGCATGATCGCTTGGATGCATTTTCTAACTTTTTCCAAAGCTGATTTATTTTGTCTACTTCTTCTTTTACCACCACCAATTGGTGATATGTGGGTGGAACTGCATAAAGTGTCAGGTTCCCCTTTGATTTGACAGATGTAGTCAGACTTTAATCAACACGTCAGGTAACTCGACGTGCAGGCCTCGCTGGATTTCACAAGAAGAACCTCCTAAAACTAAAAAAAGCTAAAATAGACGTGGTAGCAAAATACAACTGTGTTAAATGAGTTTATGGATTATCAGTGGTGTCGTGTCATAGTTTTACAGATTCTGTTGATCATTCTGCACAAAATAAGACGCTGAAGTTTGGTTTGGTCAAAAACCAGGCGTCTGCACGCTGGCTTGTATCTGCTTCCTGCATATCGGGATGAGCTCGCCTGTAGCGGATTGTGTCGATGCTGCAGCATTACCTTTCTTTCATGCTGTCTCCTCCATTCTCCGCTATTGTTTTCCCTCCCGTCTGCCCAGGAGAGCGATAAAAAAGTGGGCCTGAGCTCGCTCACTCGCTCACTCTTTTAGCCCTGGGTGGATATTTAGAGGCCCCTTGATCCCCTTCTGCCAGGGCTATTGGCTGCTTCCCCCGCCTCGCTTCTTGGCTGCACCGGCTACCTGGAATCTCATCAGTTGAGCGCCTGCATTCGCTTGCTTTTGTCAGTCGGATAAGCGGATCACTCACTCACCTCCATCCCCATCCCCATCCCCACCTCCCCGGAGGGCAGGACAGGGGAGGATACCGCGAATCCCACAAGAGCTACCCGGAATTTGCGCTCAGGTTCACGATTTTCGGGAAGTGTGGCTTGTTGTTTTTGCACAGAGTCACCGTGTTAATTGCTCGTGGAATAAGTCTGTTATATTTGGTGTTTTTCCTTCCGCCGCGAGAGTTAGTCACTTATCCCTTGTTGGAGGTGTGAAACAGCCCTGGGGAGGACACGTACTGCAGCAGTTTCAGGATTATAGGAACATGAAATCGCCTTCCTCTACACCGTAACACCCTCCCTCCACTCCCTGTGTCCTGTCTGGTCATCCGTCCTCCTCGCTAGCTTCATTCTCCTGCGGAGTCTTTATCCGGTTCTTATGTTTGGAGCTTTTTGGAAGTCACATACCAATAAGTTTGGGTCGTAGTTGCAAGGGACGGGGGAGGAAAGCGTCCGTCACACGCCGAGGACGATGAGAAGATTTCTACTTCAATGCACAAGCTGTCTTAAACACGTCTTAAAATCATATTTGGTTTGACTGATGAAGACTCAGATGCTTAGATGGAGTTATATTCATGCTTTCTGCAGAGATTACATGTTTTACTGGGATTACTGGAGTCCCCGGAACGAGTCATTTTTGTTGTTGGCAGTTTCGGAAAAAGCTTCTGAGAGCAGGGAAAATTAAAACTGTCCGTTAAACAACCCAGACGACATTGATCAAAAGCATAATACGTACGTAATTAAACCTGCACCATATTTATCACGTCAAAGCCGGACAATAGTGACTGGCTAACGTCCAATTTTTAATAAAAGTCCGCTATTGACAGACGGATATGTTTTAAACCTAATATCCAGGCGGCGCGATAAATCCAGTACACACACACTTGCAAAACAGTGAATCAATAGTGGTGTAATGACAGATCATTAAGTGTTTTGTGAAGCATTTGTTTATAGTTTTTTAACAGCGGGTTTTTTTAAAGCGACTCCGCCTCGGCGAGTAGGGGCCAAAAAAAGGTGAGGGGGGGAAGGAAATATGAAAACGGACGATGAGGACGGCGGATTAATTGCTGAACGAGGCAAGACAAAAGGAGAGCCGCCGACACAGAGAGGGGAGGGGAAACCGAACGAGAGGTTAGCAGAGTGATCGGCAGATGGACGGTAAAAAGGTGGAGTGGAGCACTCCAGCACGCTCGAGGGCAAAGCAATAAACGGGCCGCAGTTAAAAACCAATACCTGCTTATTAACTTCCCCACTCTCCTGCCTTGTAAAAAGCCAGTGGAACAATGTTTGTATTGGCACTCTCCCTCCCCTCGCTATATATCTCTCCTTCCAAACCCGAGGCCCTAACAGGAGGGGGGGTTCAATCAGAGTAGAAAGCTGGACCTGTGCCAAATTGGAGAAAAAGGGCAACCGATGTTGGCAGCAACGACGGGCGGCCATGTCGGTTTAGAGCGGGAACAGTTGAGATGCATCTCGAGCGCGAAGGGGTCGAGGTTCAGGCGTCTTTCTCTCCCTGACGGCGGCACACGCATACCAAACGTATGCACATGTGATTTAACGCATGCAGATAGTGTATGCTCACGAGCTGTCCATCACACTTCAGTGATGAAGCCGCATACGCAGGTCAGAGCAGAAGCGGTTGTTACAGATTTGTGTTTGAGTTTGTTTTGTTTGGTCCCATCACGCCCACGAGTTGTTGTTGAGTTGTCGCGTCTCTGCCGGGAAGGAGACGCCGATCGCGGCAGTTTTCAGGGAAAGGTCGGCTCGGGATGAGTCAGAGAAGCTTGCGGATGGAGAAAGAAAACAAACTGTCAGTACCGCTCCTGCACCCGGACCTGAACGGCAGCATTTTGAAGCACATTGAACACAAGTGTAAATGCAACCAGTCCACAAGTTAGCCTGCAGATTTTATTAATGATCTTTGTTGCTGAGGTTCAGATTTCAGTTGGTTCAGTAAATGATGCTGAAACATATCGATCAGCTTTACACGTGCACTTTGTCCCCTTTTTCAAACGACGGCACTGTCTGTTGTGGAGAAATATCTGAATCTTGTCCAAGGAGAATTAGAGACACTGTCAAAGTTGATCAGAAGTGCCTGAGTCGGTCTCACATTCTGCCCAACTCATCCTGGTGGATCGACTTTAAACCCCAAGATAACAGCACAAATACTACACGCCCAGAATGAGTCACAGAGAATGTCTTTACCCATGGAGGTGTTACTGTCAGCATGTTCTAGTCTGGAGACACACATGTCTGTTTACAACAACAAGCTATCTATGATGTCTATGAAGGCAGCAACAGGTCTCTGTGACCCTGGACACCACAGTGTGGAGATAGACTGGCACCTACTGTTCCCAACCAGAGACAAACAACTGATACTGCTGAGGACCTCAAGGCCACACGGGACCTCAAGACCACACGGGACCTCAAGGCCACACGTTGATGCGTTCTCCTAAATCCATCTCACATCATCAACGTTCACTCACGATACCTTCATCTTTCCAACATCCGACTATCAAATATTCAAAATATTCAAACTCTAACTTCAAGCCCAGTTTGATCTCTAACGGGCCGCCACGTGATACCAGCACCTTCAAGATGGATCCATGTCTCTTAGCGTAAAGAAGTACATTCTGAAAATGTTCATAATTAACGATCCGTTAACAGACTGAGCGCCGAACAACAGTGTAGCGTTCAGAAATATCACAGCGTCTTAGTGAAAAACTGGATTTAATCTGGCAGATTTTCAGTTTTTCTATTTATTGTATAAATTTTCGCTCTGAATTTAAATTTGCCTTTACCTAATACTTTATATTTTATATTCTATATATATATATATACACATATATATATATATTTTATATTTCATATTTGATATTGGGCTGCTCCGGGACCAGGGGAAACCAATTTCGTTTCATCCCATGTCGTAATGACAATTAAACTCCTTGAATCCTTGAATCCTTGAGCTTTCACACGTTGTTAGCGGATCATTTCTGGTCCACGGGCCGAATGTTTGACACCCCTGAGTTAGAACATGCACAAACACATGAATCAGTGTGTGGACTCAAGAAAAAGAAATTAAGTAATGAACAAATTTCTTTTCATAATAAAACAACAAGCGACTCATCTGAACGACAGCTTCCACCGAAGCAGAGACAAAGTCAACACGAGCGTCCTATCGGCAAAAAACATGCCCCGTACACACACACACACACACACACACACACACACACACACACACACACACACACACACACACACACTTTAATGTGCATGCGAGCATATGCCCCGGCACAGTCTGTCTTTATTACATTACGCTGCACATTATTTCTTTACTTATTTTTAATTTCCCCCTCGTGATCGACTCGGAGACCCGCCCACCCTCCACGCTAACACGGCACACACGCTGAGACACACACACACACACACACACACACACACACACGCTGCAACAACAACAACATGCGGCAAGTTAAAGCCTGTCAGACAAGGTTGTTTGAGATTTTCCGCTAAATTGAACCTTTTCATTAGCGGCTGACAGATGTCTAAATGCCCGGCGCCTCCTCCTCTTCTCCTCACCCGCCTCCTGACGCCCGCCAAGAAGAGGGCCCCGGGGCCGCCGCTCGCTCTCTCCGTCTGAAGCCGGGGTGGAGGTGATGGAGAGATGGAAGGATGAAGGGAAGGAGGAGGGAGGAGGAGGAGGGGTGCGAGCTAATCTAGGACGTGTCCTCTGGAGTGCCCTCCAGCTCGGAGAAGTTCAGTCCTTTATCCTCGTTTTCTGTCTTCTACCTCTCGCCCTCCGTCACTCTCCTCCTCTTTTGTCCGGATGAATCCCTCCATCTTTTTTCCCTCTCCCTCTCCATCTTTCTTTCTCCTTGTGGGGATGAAAAAGCGCTTTGATTCACAGTTTCTCTCAAGGATGTTTCATTCTGGATGGAGGAGGGTGGAGGGTGATCAGGGTGTTGGGGTGGGGGTGTGTTTTGGTGGTCGCGGCGGAGCTTCAGACGTGATCAGTCGAGCCCCGTCCTCCATGTGGGCGGATCAGAGCGTTTGTCGAGCTTGATAAGAAGCGTGGGGCTCATTAAAAGCTGCCGTCGCACTGAGACACCCCCACCCACCACCACCACCCCTACACACACACACACACAGGTCCCCACCTCCCTTACCTTTCTGCCGGCAAGATAATTAGTGACGCTCGGCTGCCAGAATACAGACGCAAGGTTGTGTGTGATCGTGCAACCAAAGGCGCGTCTTCAAAGTAAGTGTGATCTCGAGCTGGGTTAAGGTTGGAAAGCAGCAATTTACAGTCCAAAGACGCCACTTATTTAATCGGTCATTTATTAATTCAAGTTGCTGGACTGTAAGCGATAATGCGCATTATCATTTTTACTGATGTGAGAGAGATCGGAGTCTTTCATGCTAAAGCCCCCGCGGCCCCGACACCGGCTTTGAAGGGAAACTTGAGCCCCTCGCTCGGGAAATGGAGTGGACTGAAGGACTCGGTGTTAAAGTTTTATTTTTAAGTTCCACTTTCTACAAGGTTTTGACTGAAACGTGCTGGTAAAAGAAAATGACGTGCGCGCGTTTGGTTCAATGCAGTGATGTAAAGTTTGAGTTCTTATGCAGAAATCTAAAAACAAAAAGATTTACCTTCGAATAAATGTAAAGATTTACAAAAATATTTAAGAAAATATGTAAAATTGTTACTTAAACTTTTATAAATTATGAGATACATGACAGATTATTGTCATTTTACATGAATTTGTATGTAATTTAAGGAAGCAGACAAATACTGTGTAAATAATACATGAACTACTTAAAAAAAACAAAATAAAAAATAACTAATAAAAATTAGTTTTATTCATATTTGTATGTCTATATTAACCACAGTAGATGATTTATTCATGCTGTATGGATATTATCATAAAGAATATATATATCTTGAGTTTTTCTTATGAATGACATATGACTGATCATAAAGGTTCATCTTTCTACAAGCTGAGCTGCTTTTTTGTTTCCATGTCTGAGTTTCCATTTTTAGTCAGTTTGGAGCAAAGATATATGAAGTACTGGAGTAATGGAGTGGAGTAGAAGTACAAGTGCTATATCAAAAAACTGACTTGAGTAGAAGTTGAAGTGTTCTTTAAACACCATACTTAAGTAAAAGTACTAAAGTATTCAAAATGTTTTGTACTTAAGTATTGCAAGTAGAAGTATGTAAAACATTGCTACTCAAGTACTGAAAGTAAAAGTAAAAGTACAAGTACTGTTGTTTATATAATTTCAAATATTTATTAAGACACAACTTCTAATGTTACAGTGTTACAATGTTCATGGTAGAGTTCTGTGATTTCCCATGGTCTGTAAATGCGTCGGAATGAATGCAGAGCGAGGGGGCGGGGCAGCAGGTGAGAGAGCGCACCTGGGTGAGTCAGGTGTATGACGTACGGCGCACGAGCGAGGTTGATGTGAGGCCGGGACTGTTCAGTTGGTTTTTTGTCGTGGTTCCGGCCGACAGTCACCGAGTCCTGGAACCAAACCGTTCAGCAATAAATGCAGTTTGTTCAATATCGCCTCGTCATTCATCACGTGTCCGGCTGGACGCTACAATAGTAACGAGTAACGACTCAGCACATGAAAAATGTATCCGAGTAAAAGTATTAAACTCATCAAAAATATGTAGTGCAGTAAAAGTGGAAGTTGGGGGAAAAAATAATACTCCAAAAAAGTACAGATACTGCATTTTAGTACTTAAGTAGTTCCACTTCGTTACATCTCTGGTTTGGAGTCCAAGTTGTATCGACCAATCACAGTGGGATCTGCCTCTACATAAACCGCAACTAGCTGCTTTATTATCAATTAAGAACAATCTATTAATACTTTATAGGTCAGTATGTAGAGCAGAGACATTAATGTGAAGTACTGTTTGGTTTGGCCATCGTTCCTCGTGGTTATGACTCTTCATGGCTGAGATCTGCGACAGGTTGTAAACAAGCCCCCAGTGTTTGTAAGGAATTTATGTTAAACTCCGGCTGTATACAACACGCACTAGATGAACTCAGTACTCCAGACACGCTGCCTAAATTTTCTCATGCTGCCAAACGTTGCCCCTAAATCCCCGAATATTCTCCCAGCCGGCTGTTTATGTCTTTAAATCAAACTGTGAACCGCGCTGAGTCGTGCTGACTAATGTTTTCTGCAGATTTCTGCAAAACAAAAAAAGAAGAAGAAGCATTTCAGACTGTCTTTAGACGCTGAGATGGAATCTGAGCTATCGACTGATTCTGTAATAACTCGTGAATGTAATCAAAACAAATCAATCGTAAGCGAGCGTAAAAAGAACTGATACCTGAGCATCCCCTCGCTTCGTTCGTCAGTTGACAAGCTTCTTGTGGAAGGACGAGGAGCGTCCGGCACCGCTCAAGGACTCGGGGAAGCGGTTGTAGGTGGTGCTAAACCCCGAAAGAAGCGGAAATACGGCGGTGTAGGATATTAAATTTATCATGTACTAAGCCGTGTGTCATCAAACATTCATGTGTTATAGCCTGGAGGATATTATGCAACAAGCTGAAAGGTTAGACCTCGGACAAACGCTTTCATAGAAAAGAAAAAAGTCGAGGGTGGACGGTGAACGCCAGCATTTTTAAAAAAAAAGCATGTGTGTGTCTTCGTCTTTTTTTTTTTTTTAATCCCTCGCTCGGCTCCTCACAGATCGTTTAAGTCCAGAAAAACAACACACACACACACACATATACACACAACCATTCCCACAGCGGTGTCATTACAGAGGCTCATTATCAAAATCAATTCAATTAAAGGCTGTAATTGCTGTAGTGAAACCCAAATGCTATCGCAAACAGCGCTGAAGGAAGACAAACCTCATCGATGCACCGGCCCTCGCAGTGTGTGTGTGTGTGTGTGTGTGTGTGTGTGTGTGTGTGTGTGTGTGTGTGTGTGTGTGTGTGTGTGTGTGTGTGTGCTCTTATTTAAAGAAATATTAATCGCTTGTTTCAAATTAACTCCCCTCACCCCTCTTTACTCTCTCCGAGTTGGTGGCGGCGTTTGAGTGTATTGATTCTTCGAGGGAGGAGGAGGAGGCCAACTATGTTAAACACTTAGAGTAGTTAGTGCGGAGACGCCACGCAGCATAGCTAATGCCAAATCCCTCCATCATCGCACACACACACACACACACGCCGGGCTGGGTTAATTGTTTACCGAGCTAAATGAAGTGGGGATAATGTAGGCTAACTGTGCGCTAAGCGCCGCTAAGACGAGGGGATATTGTAAAAGGACAATTTGATTTATGTGCCGTTCGTTTTGCCCGAGAGGAGGTTGGAGAATTAGAAGTCGCACTTTATCTGAATCGAGGTGTTTGTCGAGAAGCCGAGGGTGTGTGTGTGTGAGGAGTGTGTGTCAAGTGTGTGTGTGAGGGAAACATTGCAGGAGTTTGTACGAAGTTACCGACGAGAGAGCGAGCCCAGACGATGATGATATTGACGTGTTTGAATACTAATAATGAGAAAAATAGGTTTATTTATTGTAGCAGAGTGAGGTCACAGAGAGCAGATTGTCAGAAATAAAAGGACAGAACGATATGAAGAAGGAAACAATGAAAAATGAGCAGCATGAGTCTTTAAAGTGCCGCTAACTCACGTCTACAGGAAGAGCGGAGCTGTTTTTGGGGCTGTTACGAGAATTTTTAAGAAAAAACCCTTGAATAAGGAAGACTGGATTCAAAGTATCAAAGTTTAAGCTGAATTTATTATTCTCGTGGGGTTACAGAGAAAAGGCTCCTCGAGGAGCTCTAACTGTTGGTTCGAGGTTTGAAGTATCAAAGTTTAAGTTAAATTTATTATTCTCGTACAATTTATTATTCTCGTACAATTTATTATTCTCGTACAAGTGTGCAACATACAAAAGGGGTTGCAGAGGAAAAGGCTCCTCGAGGAGCTCTAACTGTTGGTTCGAGGTTTGAAGTATCAAAGTTTAAGTATGAAAGTTTAACTTAAATTTATTATTCTTGTACAGGACGGAGCGTTTAACAGTGCAACACACAAAAGGGGCTTACAGAGAAAAAGCTCCTCGAGGAGCTCTAACTTTTGGCTAGATCTTAAAACGGGCTGACACCTCCCCGTTTCCTTTTTTGGTTTTCTGCTCGGTAACGAACATCATGTTTCTTCCCTTTACCTGTCTCTCTTGTCCTTGAACTATTTTTATAATTATCTCTTTTTACCAGCCTCAGTAAACATGTGCCAGATAAGGGAAGTACACAAGAAAACACACACACTCTTTATAAGAGTTAAAACATCTGCACCCTAAAATAATCCAAATTTTTATAACAGTGGCATGTCGTGTACGGGACGGATGATCGGCTCCTCCAGTCTGCACATCGAAGGCCTCGCCATCGGCGTTTGAATGGTCAGCTCCTAAAACTCATGAGCAGTTGGCACCTTGCATGGCATCAGTGAGATGCAAGATACGTCGTCTCAAAGAGCTTTGAGTGGTCCGAAGACGGTACCATAACCGTAAAAGTTAAAATGAGTCGTTCTTCCGGACCTTGGTCCATCGTAGACGGTAACAATGCTTCACTGTTTGACGTCCACATGTGGATCTCAAAGTTCTGATCCCTTTGAAAGACGTTTTGTGGACTGTTTAATCCATCTTAATATTTATGAATGACAAAAACATCGAACGGAAAAGGAAATGTGTCGTTTTTTTTTTACCATGTACAGCCCACGGCTAGCACGATCCAGATGGGGGTAGGAGGAAACTCAGGGCCGGTTCGGGTCGGGATCCACCCTGCAGGTATAATATTTAATGATTTCTACTCGAGGAAGAGAACAGAATATGGAAATGTGTCTTTTTATGAGAGTTTTAGAGACACCGAGAGACAATTATACAGACAGACATGAGGACGTTGAGATAAATCTACTGGTGCTGCTGAAGAAAAGAAGGAGAACAGTAAATACAGATGGAAGTAGAGGGTGTAAATTCACCGTGTATGGCCTCCGGCTAGCTCGCCATAGAGGGGGGCAAAGGGAAGTCACAGGCCCGACTCAGGAGACGGCGTCTGGGGGTAAGAGAGCAGGTTTCACCCTGCAGGTACAATCTTTAATGAATTTTACTTGAGAGTTAGAAACGAATATTTAAATGTGCCTCATTGAAATGAGGCTCAGAGTTTACTCACCTATTTCCAGGTCAGCTGTATCAGTCAGTGAGGGGAAACTACAGTTTACCCACCTGTGTGTACAAGTACTACACCCGGTGTACATTCTGAAATACAGAACATGTAAACACAGTCTACTGGAAGTCAACTTTAATAAAGTGATACATCTGAATTTACAATTTCAGCTTTCTTTTATGAATACCCCGTTAATACAGGTGTGTACCTGGTTAATACAGGTGTGCACCTTGTTAATACAGGTGTGTACCTCATTAATACATGTGTGTACCTCATTAATACAGGTGTGTACCTCATTAACACAGGTGCCAACCTCGTTAACACCGGTGCGTACCTCGTTAACACCGGTGCGTACCTCGTTAATACAGGTGCGCATCTCGTTAATACAGGTGTGTACCCCGTTAATACAGGTGTGCACGTCGTTAATACAGCTGTGCACTTAGTTAATACAGGTGTGTACCTGATTAATACAGGTGTGTACCTCGTTAATACAGGTGTGTACCTCGTTAATACAGCTGTGCACTTAGTTAATACAGGTGTGTACCTGATTAATACAGGTGTGTACCTCGTTAATACAGGTGTGTACCTCGTTAATACAGCTGTGCACTTAGTTAATACAGGTGTGTACCTCGTTAATACAGGTGTGTACCACGTTAATACAGGTGTGCACATCGTTAATACAGCTGTGCACTAAAGTTAATACAGGTGTGTACCTCATTAATACAGCTGTGCACATCTTTAATACAGGTGTACACCTCATTAATACAGGTGTTTATCTATCTATATTATATTATTATTATATTATCTATACTATATCTATATTATTAATAATATATTACATTTATATTTAAAATCTAAAAATATATTTATTTCACAAATACATAGTTTTGTGTCTTGTGTGCTGATTTTTAGCTGAATATAGGTGAGGTGTCTTTTGTGTTATTGGCGATGATCACATCGTCTAGAGGTCATCCGTGTGCGGTGGCGCCTTTGTGGTTGGATACTACACACATTCAGGTGTGTGTGTGTGTGTGTGTGTGTGTGTGTGTGTGTGTGTGTGTGTGTGTGTGTGTGTTTGCAGTCGTACGGTCTCGGTCACTGGTATTGAATCCCGACTGTGAGGGCCATCTGTCTGACTTTGACCCAGCATCTCACCGTCACACCTTCACGGAGGCAGGGAGGGGGGGGAGTAAAGGTGTGTGTTCATCGTGTGTGTGTGTGTGTGTGTGTGTGTGTGTGTGTGTGTGTGTGTGTCTGTGTGTGTGTGTGTGTGTGACACAGAGAGAGAGAGAGGTGGGGTTGGGGTGGTGTTTGGTACCATACAGTATGTGCGCTCTGCAGTTCTTGGCACACACACTAGGTCATGTGAACTTGGCTGTTGCTTTGAAGGTACTGGCAAAGGACACACACACACACACACATATCCACAGCGACACACTCTCCACACACACACACACTCGTACTATTCCCAGCGTGTGCCTCAAGTTAGTCCTCTGGCTCCAGGACAAGTCGATCTCTGACCTTTTAAGCATCGGGGGCATTCCTGAAAGACGTCTCAGGGCGAGAGGAGGTGACGGGGGATAACGTTAACCCAGGAGCAGCAGTTAACATTTAGGAAGTGTAGAGTTTCCTGCACTCGATACACCGGGAGGGACTATTTAACGGGCTGCCGAGGAGGGTGGAGGGGTCTCTGTACATGATGAGAACATAAAGATAAAAAATCTGAAAGGAAAAGAGGGGGCGACATCTCGCCTCGGTCAGGAAGGACGAGTGATTGAAGAGACCCAGTCCCATAACTGGAAGGTCGTAAAATCCCCTCCTGGCTCGCGCGCTGCACTCTGATCCCTCTGGTGTAACGTAATGTGGACCTTATGGTCGCACTCATCTGGGGTTTTTTTTTTTTTTTTTTACCGACATAAATATCTGCTGGTAATCAGAGAGTGTGTAATCTTGCCACGACTGTGACTTGTCATGCTCGCGGACAAATTAAGGCGCGATTACGAAATGTTTTGGGATTAATATGGGATCGAATGACGTGTGAAGTGAAGCGATAAACCCACAGAGAACGCACCAACACTTTTACTGTGATGTTATGAAACCTGTTAACATTTGTCCGCTAGCTGAGAAGCACCACCAGGAGTGGTGGCCAATCGATAGTATTGATACTAAGTCGGTATCGGTATCGGATCGATACTAGCCTGGTGAGATCGATTCTTTACTTTAAGTTCCGCTCTTGTTTGCAATGCTGCGGTTTCGTAAAAAAGGAAACAAAACAAAAAAACACTTAAGGTCATGAAAACTGATTTGAGATTTAGCAATTCAATGACGCATCCACCTTATTTATTGAAAAGTATCGGTATCAGCGATACTGCCCCGTATTTACTTGGTATCGGATCGATACCAAAATATGCGATATCGCACACCACTAACCACCAGCGGACTGACAAAGTTAGCAACTGGTTCATGCGTTTGTCAGCATAAACAACTAGAAGTACAAGAAGTTCAAGAGTTGACATAGAAAACTGAAATCTCTCTCAGCTCGGGGCTTTAGCTCTGTCTCATTTTCTATCTGTGAATTTGTAAAACTAAACTAATTCCTTGGGATTTCTGTCCATATTTTGATCTAATTATGTCTCTACTGCTGTGCAGTGTAGTGAGATATTAGCACTCATCAGTTCAACCTCCTTATTTGGTGTTATTTTATCTATTTTTCATTCATCCCTTGTGCCAAATTTGGACTTTTCTGGGATTTATTGCATGACAGATTTCCTCAGAAATCAAAAGTTGTGTCTAACGATACCAATATATGTAACTTTACATACTGGCAGTTGCACTGGCATTCCCTGGTCAATGCCTAACAAAGATATAATACGATAATGATTGTTTGGTTAGCGATCAACAACAGCAGCTCCCCGAGCCTTCTGTTCAGCTTTAGAAACACTTTTTAAAATGTGTCAATTAACGTTGAACTGAGAGCTGAGCAGAAGAAAATGAGATTTCCAGCCCTGTAGGATGAATGAAGTCATCAAGTTAAATTTTATTTAGACAATTACCACTGATTCTGCTGCCCGTGCGTAGCTTGCCGCTTTGAGAAACTATGAATCCGGATAAATTAAACAATTTCATAACAGGCCTAATAAATGTAACACATTGCTTTGCGGTTATTGTAGAGCAACAGAAAGGAATGTGCAGGCAACATGGTGGCTTAGCAACTCGTTATTAGCGGTGGTGGTGACTTTCAGTTTGCACATTAATATGTAAATTAAATATTAATTGATTTTCAAAGGTTTGCAGTTATCATGTATTTTACAGCGTGACTCAGTCAATGAGAACTGAATTATGCGGTTTTGTAATAAGGCGATTCAAGCAGCATCAGTGGACTGTCAAAGTTAGCGACTAGCTGGTAAAGAAGGCTCCTTAAAGCTAGAGCTAGAGTTAGCATAGACCAAAAACAGAGCTAGTTAGCATAGACCAAAAACAGAGCTAGTTAGCAAAGATTAAAAACAGAGCTAGAGTTAGCATAGACCAAAAACAGAGCTAGAGTTAGCATAGACCAAAAACAGAGCTAAAGTTAGCATAGGCCAAAAACAGAGCTAGTTAGCACAGATCAAAAACAGAGCTAGAGTTAGCATAGATTAAAAACCAAGCTAGAGTTAACATAGACCAAAAACAAAGCTAGTTAGCATAGACCAAAAACAGAGCTAGAGTTAGCATAGATTAAAAACCAAGCTAGAGTTAACATAGACCAAAAACAAAGCTAGTTAGCATAGACCAAAAACAGAGCTAGAGTTAGCATAGACCAAAAACAGAGCTAGAGTTAGCATACACAGACTTGGCATAGACCAAAAACAGAGCTAGTTAGCATAGACCAAAAACAGAGCTAGAGTTAGCATAGACCAAAAACAGAGCTAGAGTTAGCATACACAGACTTGGCATAGACCAAAAACAGAGCTAGTTAGCATAGACCAAAAACAGAGCTAGAGTTAGCATAGACCAAAAACAGAGCTAGAGTTAGCATACACAGACTTGGCATAGACCAAAAACAAAGCTAGTTAGCATAGACCAAAAACAGAGCTAGAGTTAGCATAGACCAAAAACAGAGCTAGAGTTAGCATAGACCAAAAACAGAGCTAGAGTTAGCATACACAGACTTGGCATAGACCAAAAACAAAGCTAGTTAGCATAGACCAAAAACAAAGCTAGTTACCATAGACCAAAAACAGAGCTAGAGTTAGCATACACAGACTTGGCATAGACCAAAAACAGAGCTAGTTAGCATAGATTAAAAACCAAGCTAGAGTTAACATAGACCAAAAACAAAGCTAGAGTTAGCATAGACCAAAAACAAAGCTAGAGTTAGCATAGACCAAAAACAGAGCTAGTTACCATAGACCAAAAACAGAGCTAGAGTTAGCATACACAGACTTGGCATAGACCAAAAACAAAGCTAGTTAGCATAGACCAAAAACAGAGCTAGAGTTAGCATACACAGACTTGGCATAGACCAAAAACAGAGCTAGAGTTAGCATAAACCAAAAACAAAGCTAGTTAGCATAGACCAAAAACAGAGCTAGAGTTATCATATTAAAAAACAGAGCTAGCACTACAGCTAACACTGTAACACATGTCTTGCCTAGCACTATCAAAAAAAATAGTTAGCATAGCATGTCAGGTGGACATAAACAGATGCTAAATGAATGCTAATGGTTCTATGTGCCCGGATAAGTCCGCAACTGTTGGCTAACCCATATAAAGTGATTATTGTATCAGGTTCTCCTCTCGATGGACATAAAATCAATAAATTCAGCTTTAAAAATTCAAGTGTTGAACACTGAAACTAACTGTGTTTCTATCTGTGATTATCATCAATACATCAATACACAGTGGTTCTCAGTGGACATTGGAATGAACTCCCACTCAGGTAAACAGGAAGTAGATTAAGCGGGCTCGACAGATACATGCTTTACGTGGCCGAGGCGTTTTCCGCTCTCTGTGCCTTTTTTTTTTTTTTCAGTGAGTGACTTAGTCGTTTTTGCCGGGGCTCCTGCTGAGCGCATAATGAATGGCAGGCTTGGCGGGCCGGCGGGCAGAGAAGAAACAACAACACTGTGGAATTGTGGGACGGCGGGAGCTCGCCGAGATCAAACGTGTCGACAGCGCCACCACCCACCGGGCTTTACCGGGTAGACAGGACCTGAGGAGGAGGAGGAGGAGGAGGAGGAGGAGGAGGAGGCCTGGAAACCAGACGGCTTCTGTACCTGTGTGTGTGTTGTTGTATACAAGTGTGTGTGTGTGTGTGTGTGTGTGTGTGTGTGTGTGTGTGTGTGTGTGGCTTTTGTTTTTGTTTTTTTCGCCTTTAGAGGACAGACTTTGAAATGGATTAACGAGAACTGACTTGATGTGACTTCCAGGTTCGCTTTGACACGACTTTGCTTCTTTTGATCTGGTTTCAACGCACACACACACACACACACACACACGCACACACACACACACACACACACACACTCCATGTCCCTGCGTCTGTCCTTGTGTTAGCGATACTGTCCTGAGCTTCCAGCCTGAAGCGTTATCGACTATTCCTGTCTGTCCAGAGCGACTCTGACCCTCTTCTTGTCCTCTCCTCCTCTGCTGCTCGTCTTTCTCTCACCTCGTCTTCCTTCACTTTCTTTCTCGTCTTTCTTTCTTGTGCTTCGTGCAGAACTCCGAGGCTGACGCGCACCAAGAACTACACGTTAAAGCATCGAACCGTCGCCCGAGTTTTAATTTGAATTTCTGTTTGAACTTTCTTCCACGTTCTGTCTCCGTCTTCTCTTTGCCTTCATGCACATGCCTCTGCAAACTGAGACAAAGCGTTCAATAATCACAGCTCTGTAGTTTTTTTTTGTTTTTATTTTCCTGTGTTGTTACTTCGTTTTTTTATTTTTCGCCTGCAGATAGGATTAATATTACCCAAAAAAAAAAGAAAAGAAAAGAAGTGAGGTAGACCACAGGGGGAAAAAGCCGAGCTGATGCTGTTTAAACCAAAGAAATAAACTGAAAGAGAAAATGAAACCAAAGACGGGAAGAAAAACATCAGTGTCTCACCTTTAGGACGCATTCAGACATGAATCCATGCAGCGACGAACTCAAAACGCTGCTGCAGCCAATCAGACGCTCAGAAGGCTCAGACCTGGGATGTAAACACTGACACTCGACCTGTCGTGCTCTGACTTGAGATCTCTGATCTGAAGAAGTTTGGTTTGAGAGAGGAAGAGCGAGCCGTGGTTGAGCGACGTAGACAGTGAATGAGAGCGAGCGAGCGAGCGCCCCGCGCTTCATCACCAAACACGCAGGAAAGCAGCAGCTCTGAACGCAATGCTTCAAAATAAAAGCACGACATGCGTAATTTGATCATTTCAGATTTTTCTTTCTAATGTTCGTTACTTTCTTTCAGGGTTCCCACGGGCGCTTGAATTCCTTGAAAATGCTTGAATTTCAATTCAGTGTTTTCAAGGTTGTGAAAATGCTTGAATTTTTTGTGAAGTGCTTGAAAATGCTTGAAATTGTTTATCTCAATAAACCAAGAGAAAACAAAAATGTTTCCTAAGCGGCTACGCGCTTGAGCCTTTACATGCAGAACTCAGTTATCATACTCACAATTAGTTAAAAATCAAAACAGTCAATCTACCACCATATGAAATAATGCTAATTAGACCCATATTATTATGCCATACAGTGGCACCGCTGCGCTTCCCATGACCATCATGGCAAACACAACTAGTAGGCTACCTATTTAAAGGTGCTGGAAAAATGGAAAAACTGGTGCTTGAAGGTGCTTGAAAAGTGCTTGAATTTGTTCATGAAAAAGGTGTGGGAACCCTGTTTCTTTGTTTTTTTTCTTGACCCATGCAGAACGCAAACCCGTGTGACCAAAATCCATCACAAACCACGAGTCAACGTGTTCAAACATCGTGAATTTCTCTTAAATTTAGCTTTTTAGTTTTGTCTGTCACTCTTTTCAAGATTTATTTTGCTTCCTGCCTCAAACGCGTCACACAAAACACGAGTTACACCTTCGGAAAAGTCGCCTCAATTTCAAAAATAACCATGATTTCTGTAGTTTTTTTTTGGGCTGGTTGCAGCCTTATGAAACGGCGTTATCAGGTGCCGGTGTGTCTCCGCCCTTGACTGCCCCCATCAGGCAGATTTGGGAACTAATCAACGGAGAGAATAGGTGTGTATTCGTGTGTGTGTGTGTGTGTGTGTGTGTGTGTGTGTGTGTGTGTGTGTGTGTGTGTGTGTGTGTGTGTGTCTGGGACAGGTCTTGAAAGGTAAAAAAAAAGAGCGTGGGGATGATAAGCAGGAGAGCAAGGGTGGAGAGAGAGTTGGATAAAGGTGTGTGATGGAATTGGAAGATCAAAGCCTTCTGTCACAGCATGACGGAGCCCAGGGGCATTATGGGTAAGACAGGGCACATACACACTCTTACGGACACACACACTCACACACACACACACACTCACGGCTGGTATTTGACTCTGAGTGTGATTGATACCGGGCTAGATTTGGAGAATCACTGTCATTCGTCTCTCCGCAGATCAAACAGCCACATAATCTCCCATAAAGGAAAGAGAGATGGAGGGAATAAGAGGAGGAGGAGGAGGAGGAGAGGATGGAGGAGGAGAGGATGGAGGAGGGGAGGATGGAGGAGGGGAGGATGGAGGAGGGGAGGAGGTGACAAAGCTTCCTCCTCCTCATCTGTGAAGTGTTTTCTTGTTTTCAGTAAAAACGTTAACAACGCATCCGTCACTCGACGTCGTTTAAATGCTTCTCGTGCACGTCAGAGATGTCGAGTGTCTGATGAAGACTAAATCTCGCCTCCTCCATCAGAATCAGCTGATCCGCATCTTCACGTCTCAGCCCGGTGTCGGTGACGTCTGTACGGTTTGGTCACGTTATTAAAAAGGAAACACGACCAAGCGAGGTGAAATAAGTCGAGCTCCTGCAGCTGCCGAACCCGCGATAACGAGAAATGTTGGAGGAGGGTTTGAAATCAAAGTGCCACAAACTGCAGTTCCTCTAACGTCCACCTGAGGCTGGCTCCAGAAGTGAGTCAGTCTCCATAAGTCCCCATGTTTCACAGCAGAAATAAACATGTTTACAGCCTGGTACAAAAAACAGTTTTGGTCTCTGTAGCTAATTTCCCCGTTCATGACAACTGTACTGAGCTAACAACGAGCTAACAACAAGCTAACAGTGAGCTAAATCAAGCTAACAACAAGCTAACAGTGAGCTAAAACAAGCTAACAACAAGCTAACAGTGAGCTAAATCAAGCTAACAACAAGTTAACAGTGAGCTAAAACAGGCTAACAACAAGCTAACAGTGAGCTAAAACAAGCTAACAACAAGCTAACAGTGAGCTAAATCAAGCTAACAACAAGTTAACAGTGAGCTAAAACAGGCTAACAACAAGCTAACAGTGAGCTAAAACAAGCTAACAACAAGCTAACAGTGAGCTAAATCAAGCTAACAACAAGCTAACAGTGAGCTAAATCAAGCTAACAACAAGCTAACAGTGAGCTAAATCAAGCTAACAACAAGCTAACAGTGAGCTAAAACAAGCTAACAACAAGCTAACAGTGAGCTAAAACAAGTTAACAACAAGCTAACAGTGAGCTAAATCAAGTTAACAACAAGCTAACAGTTAGCTAAAACAAGCTAACAATGAGCTAAAACAGGCTAACAACAAGCTAACAGTGAGCTAAAAAAGCTAACAACAAGCCAAAACAAGCTAAAACAAGCTAACAACAAGCTAACAGTTAGCTAAAACAAGTTAACAAGTTGAAACAAGTGACCAACAGAAAAAAGCTGCAGTTCCTCTAACGTCCACTTGAGGCTGGCTCCAGCAGTGAGTCAGTCTCCATAAGTCCCCATGTTTCACAGCAGAAATAAACATGTTTACAGCCTGGTACAAAAAACAGTTTTGGTCTCTGTAGCTAATTTCCCCGTTCATGACAACTGTACTGAGGGTGAATTTATATACAACTCACCTGTTCACATTATATTAAGACTTAAAGTTATGCAGGATTAAGAGCGTGGACGCTTTGATTGACAGGTGGGTGTGGTTACAGGAAGTGAACTGCCAAAACGGCGACAACCGGCCGCCACATTCAGAAACGACGGATTTGTTTGTTTTTAGCACATGCTTCTTGTGTCTCTTGTTGTTTATTGGATTTTACATCTGCCTAATTTCAACGGATTAATAAACGTTCAAACCTCACCTGTAATAACGAGCTCGACATCTCCGCGTGTTCATGTGCAACATTTTAATATGTTGTGTCCTCCTTCTCTGTCTCCACAGATGCACCACCCTATTCAGATGAAACCTGCAGACAGTGAGAAATCTAACGGTGAGTGGCCACACACACACACACACACACACACACACACACACACACACACACACACACACACACACACACACACACACACACACATGCATCAATAGCCTTTTTTGAATTTGCCTGGTAATAGCTCGCCGCAGACGGGATGACGGGCTGGCGGAAAAGATTTGAGACGTCGAGACGAGCAGAGAAAGAGAGAGGGAAATCGAGGAGGGTGGGGATGGGTGGGGATGCTCATATAAATATATAGATATATATGTTTTTATACGTGATGAATTATTAAGGCGCTTCAGAAGGAGGTGAGTGAAAGTTGAATCGTTTTGGCCTCCTGGTGAACCCGCCTCTCTTCCCCTGTGGCTGCTCGCTCATGCAAACACGCCGCGTGCACCCTCCTCTCCGCTACAGCATCCATCTCACGGCGCCATCACACAACGCTCCGTCCTCAGATCACCCCCCGTTTCCAAACTACATATTGCCGATCCAGTCGTGAATTGATTTCCCATCCCGAGCCCTCTTCCTTCCATCGCTTCTCATTCTAATGAGGAAGCGATTGTGACTGTGAGCGGAGGAAGTGTCGGGGTGTCTGTTTCTTTTTAAAGGATGTATTCTGTATTTTTCTTATCGTCGGCAAAGAGACGTCCGAGTACGAACACGTCTGAGACACTCGAGCTGCTTTTTAGCAAATGTTCCCCGAGGATCTCGAAGTCAAACGTGAGCTGCCGGGATTTTGATTTCATTTGATTGCTCTGAAGTGTGCGTGACCTTTTCAATCACGGAGGCTCTGGAGAAGACACGGCGCTCCGCCCAATCCAACCACACCTCCGTCCGTCACCTGCGTTGTTGAACCACGAGATGGGGAAATTAACTTTTGGCAACATAAACAAGGTTTTCTCCAGGTTTTTTCACACACTGGTTAATTTTGAGATTTTATTCTCGGATCAACTCAGCTTCTGCACAGCGTTTGCTCGTCCTGTCGAGGATTTTGGGCTATTTTATCTGCACTTTATTGCTTCATTTGCATATTTAAACATCAATGCAATGCAAAAGGTAATTGTCTTCAATCGACTGTGGATGTTTCATGTCGATATCTATGAGTTTTCTCATCTTTAACCCTTAGTCCTTGATGTCTACCTGCAGCACTGTGACCTACAAGCTAAAGAAGCTAAATGTGGTTTAAATTGGATAAAATATATATATATTATTAATGTTTCACAGGAAGTGAAGAGGGAGCAATTTTGACATATAAATACTCAAAATCTGACGCATATTTACAAATACCAAGCGATGGAAAAACAGTTAATTCAGGCACACACGGGATAATTAGACCTTTTTTATTTCATTGTCTCTGTAAAGACAGTTGTTTTACAAGGCCTGGATTTTGTTGTAATCAGTTTTAATTGCCTTCATTTTGATGCAGCAGTGTAATTTGTCAGGGTCATTATGTTCAGTGATATTCAGTCGATGCAGATTTGAAAACCGAAAGACAGTGTTATTAAAAAGTGGCGAGAGAGCTCGGGAGAATGTCGCGGACACGCTGTACGAAATTCAGATTTTCGTTTCTATTTTAAGGTTCGGCTCAATTACTCAGTCTTCAGTGTCAATTTGCCCAAACTGTAAAAACACATAATGAGATTTCCAGCTCGCTTCTGCAGAGTTTAGGTTTCTAGTTTAGGTTGAGGCTTGGTGGGATGTTGTCAGGTCTTTAAAGTCTTGCTGTCATTCGACCACAAAAGATGGGTTTGGGGTTTTTGGGTAACCCTACCTTGACCCAAGACTTTACCGTATTTACCAGACCACAACTATGACTCACTTTCCAAGATCCAATTGTCTATAGGAGAGACTCTAATTAATCTTGGCATGGTCTCGCTTGGGGAAGGGTTTCTCGTGATAATGGTGGAAACATCCGATGATACCAAGGTCCACTACTGATGATGTGTCTCCAAATTCAGACAGGAGATGGGACTCTAGAAGACTTCTACCACAACCTACATATTATAATATACCTACTCTTTTTGTTGAAGCATATGATGCGGACTTGTGGCCTGACTTCAGTGGTTTGGGCTGGGGACCACCTCAGACCCACAACACCCAACCACCACCAACCTTCACACCAATCCTCCAACTCCAAAGATCTCCTTACTACTTTTTTTTTTACTACATTCGAGGTTCCTGCCCTAGTTTTACCTCTTTACCTGGACCCAAGATTTTCTTTTTGGCCCATGGGATTCTGATCCTATGGGCGGTTCCAAGAGGAACCAAATTAACCCTAACTTGGGAACACCTTACCTTTCCTTGAACCCATCCCCAGTGCTTTCACTCCTTGACTGGGGACATCCTCAATCTCATAACTTGCCACAAAATGGATCATCCCAACTCAAACCATCTGGACTCCTTGCTATACCACAACCACCTGGAACTCTTTCAGGATCCAAACGTTATCTGAACCTCTGAATAAAGGATGTTAACAGTTGGCTCAGCACATGGAGAGTCAATTTGATAACAAATCCTAACCTAAGTTATTACATTGGCTTAATAGGCGCTGATCTCAAGGTGAATGTTTGGGCTGTATCGTTCTGTAATCAGTCTTCAACTCAGAGGTCCACCGGCCTTGCTTGGTAATTCATTCACGGGGATGATGTTTGTTTTCTGCAGCCACTCACTTTCTTTGCGATGCGCAAACACAACAGCAGCAGCACCAACAACAACAGCAGCACATCTTTCTGGAGCTAAATTCCTGGTTATAATCCAGTTTTTTACCTTTTAGGTGGAAAAAATATTTCTCACCTCAAACTGCTGCCAGCGATGTCTGTAGATTATTCAGGTTTGCAGAGCTTAGGAAACCTGAGCAGCAGATATCTGAACACTTTTGGCAAATAAAACTGAAATTATTTGCCTGGCTAAATGAGAAAATATGTGTGTGTGTTTCTTTTTTTTTTCCTGCAATTTGAGTGAAGTGACCCTTAAAGCTGAGTAATTGAGCAGAATATGAAAATGGATAAAGTCACGATTGGATGAGCTGACCATTAAAATCAAGTCGCGGGTAGTTTCGGAAAGGATCGCACAAACTTTTCTGACACCTACACGAACCCTCCGCGCAGTGTGTGTGTGTACAGCTTAAAATCAGCTTTATCGTATCACAGAGGAGTCCTTCGGGCTGACACACAGACGATGGAGTAGCATCATAAGCGACCTGCTATATCATTGTCCACTGCAGGGGAGTACAATAAAATGACAGCATCCAGCGAGGCAGCAGAGAAATCCTTATAAAAGCCATCATCCGCTCCACTGAAATATGGCGAAATACGACTTTATAAGACATAACCCGTCAGGGTAACGACGGTGGAACTTAATAAAGCAGCCACTACTCACAGCCAGGATGGTGAAATATAGAGCAGACCATACGTAACGTATCCATCCACTTAATGGTAATGACCTTTAATAAACCCCGTGTTAGAGTCGCTGTAACGGTGACGAATGGCCGCTCAGAGGTTTATTAGTTTAGTCAGCGGAGGAGATGGAAGACAAGATGGAGAGATGTACAGTGGAGCAGAGCGACAGTATTATTGTTAAGCCGCGTTTCTTTTTCTTTTTTTTGCTAAACTTTTGTGTGTGATTTTTTTTTTTTTTTGGGCTGTGTCGAAACTCAGCACGACGCCAATTCTCCTCCGATTCATCCGAGAATGCAAAGCTGATTCCAGATCATCCCGGAGTCGGCTTTATGAGTCTTATCGCTCGACTGGCTGCACGCCTGCCCGCTCTACGCCTGCACGCTAGGGGTTGCACGACTTCAGATTTTTATAAGTCGACTCTAATATGATGAAAGTCGAGTCGACGTCGACTACTCGCCGGTGACGTCATTGATCAACTTTTTTTTCTCGTGAGTGTGTTTGGGGTGTGTGATCTAGTTGTTAAATACATATATATATCGGGACTTGTCGGCCCACCGGGCAAATGCACGGTATGCCAGATGGCCAGTCCGTCCCTGTCTACACGTAAATCTACATCTCCCATAGTGGAAAACAAAATACTGAACAAAACAACACAACACCTGCAGCCGAGTCATCGTCACAGTCCTGCTCAGTCACAGTTTTGGTTTTTCGGTCCTGGTTTGCAGGAACACGAGCGCATCTGCGCCCGCTGTCGGGTGATGGTTTTACCAGCGAGTGAAAAAATCCTCGCGCTTGGCGTGCTTGTCGCTGGGACAGCCAGATAACGTTTGCGTCCATCAAAATATGAGATTAGTGCAGCAGGGGATGGCTCAATTCGTCATGCCACTACTAGCTGCCGCTGCCACGAATTGAGCCACCCCTTTCTCGATTAGCGACTAGTCGACGTCAAGCTCTAAACGTCATTGTGACGTAGTGAAGTCGACTAGTCTGTACAACCCCTACTGCACGCCTGCTTGCTGCACGCCTGCTCGCTGCACGCCTGCACGCTCTACGCTTGCTCGCTGCACGCCTGCTCGCTCTACGCTTGCTCGCTGCACGCTTGCTCGCTGCACGCCTGCACGCTCTACGCTTGCTCGCTGCACGCCTGCTCGCTCTACGCTTGCTCGCTGCACGCCTGCACGCTGCACGCCTGCTCGCTCTACGCTTGCTCGCTGCACGCCTGCTCGCTCTACGCTTGCTCGCTGCACGCCTGCTCGCTCTACGCTTGCTCGCTGCACGCCTGCTTGCTGCACGCCTGCTCGCTCTACGCTTTCTCGCTGCACGCCTGCTCGCTGCACGCCTGCTCGCTCTACGCTTGCTCGCTGCACGCCTGCTCGCTGCACGCCTGCTCGCTCTACGCTTGCTCGCTGCACGCCTGCTTGCTGCACGCCTGCTCGCTCTACGCTTTCTCGCTGCACGCCTGCTCGCTGCACGCCTGCTTGCTGCACGCCTGCTCGCTGCACGCCTGCTCGCTCTACGCTTGCTCGCTGCACGCCTGCTCGCTGCACGCCTGCTCGCTCTACGCTTGCTCGCTGCACGCCTGCTCCCTGCAAGCCTGCTTGCTGCCCGCCTGCTTGCTGCACGCCTGCTTGCTGCACGCCTGCTCGCTGAACGCCTGCTCGCTCTACGCTTGCTCGCTGCACGCCTGCTCGCTGCACGCCTGCTCGCTCTACGCTTGCTCACTGCACGCCTGCTCGCTCTACGCTTGCTCGCTGCACGCCTGCTCGCTGCACGCCTGCTCGCTGCACGCCTGCTCGCTCTACGCTTGCTCGCTGCACGCCTGCTCGCTGCACGCCTGCTCGCTCTACGCTTGCTCGCTGCACGCCTGCTCGCTGCACGCCTGCTCGCTCTACGCTTGCTCGCTGCACGCCTGCTCGCTCTACGCCTGCTCGCTCTACGCTTGCTCGCTGCACGCCTGCTCGCTGCACGCCTGCTTGCTGCACGCCTGCTCGCTGCACGCCTGCTCGCTCTACGCTTGCTCGCTGCACGCCTGCTCGCTGCACGCCTGCTCGCTCTACGCTTGCTCGCTGCACGCCTGCTCGCTGCACGCCTGCTCGCTCTACGCTTGCTCGCTGCACGCCTGCTTGCTGCACGCCTGCTCGCTCTACGCTTGCTCGCTGCACGCCTGCTCGCTCTACGCTTGCTCGCTGCACGCCTGCTTGCTGCACGCCTGCACGCTCTACGCTTGCTCGCTGCACGCCTGCTCGCTCTACGCTGCACGCCTGCACGCTCTATGCCTCTTCCGGGGAAAAAAAAAAACAGAAAACAGAAAAAGTCAATTGTAACGATATCTCCTCTCTTTCTTTTCTATCGACGCCGAGTAAATTAATTACATTTCTGTTAGACTTGTGGTAATCTTCCTCTGGAGTGATGAGCACACACACACACACACACACACACACACACACACACACACACACACACACAGTGTGTACAAAGGAGTTAAAGCTTTTTGAAACACACTTATCTTGGCAGCGTATCCCGCCGGTTTGTTTTTTAAACACACAAACAATTCAAACAGCAAAATAAACAAGTGCGCTATTGATTTCCCAGAGTGCAACAGACCGCTTATCTCTTTCGCCTCGCGGTAAGAGCTGACAGTTTCCTCATTAAAAATGAATTGGATTAGCATTGCATTGAATGTGGTGGGAACGCATAAACACACACACACACACACACACATATTGTTTCTGCGAGCGATGAGGATTTTCAGATTCACGCTTAACCCTCGCTCGCGTGCGTTTAAAAGTTTCTCACCGCCGGTCGGCTCGGCATTCCTCGACGTTGCACCGGAGGAGGAGGAGGAGGAGGAGGAGGTGGAGGTGGAGGGAATTGTGTCAGCGGAGGGGAATGAGAGGAATCCATGAGGGAGGACGGATGGAGGGAGGATGGAGAGGTGGAGGGAGGACGAGGGTGAGAGAGGACAAGCTGGAGAATCTCAGCGAGCAGTCGGTGTTGAAGTGATAATGAGACATTGATCAGAGCCTCGCAGATGGCATGATGAAATCCACGAACCCTGTCTGCGTTCGTCTCTCTCCCACCTCTTTCTTTTGATTGCTGTTTTGTTCCGTCTCATTTCATTTTTCCACATTTCTGGATTTTTCTGTTTTTTGTTTTATCTTTTTTTATTTTTTTATTGTTTAGTCTTTCTTATTTATTCTCTTTGTTCTCACCTTCACTATTTTTTTTTAGCTTCATGTCAAACAGAATTTGCCCATCGGGGATTAATAAAATACTTCTTCTTCTTCTATTTGTTTTGTCCTCTGGAAACACTTTGTTAATATGTGAGCTCCAGAGGTGCTGCTGTGGGTGGCTAGCTGTTTCCCTCTGTTTACAGTCATTGTGCTAAGCTATGCTAAGGGAGGTAGATTCATTCAATAGCAAAATTCAGATTTGGACCCAAATCGATCGATCGGTTACACTTTAATCAAACATGTGTGATATTTTTTTTAGCTTTTGAAGGTGTTGCTAGGTAGATTTCATGGCCGGGCCAGGCTAGCTGTTTCCCTCTGTCTTTGTGCTAAGCTACGCTAATATGTAAGGTACAATCTTGAACTTCCTGAAGTTGTGAAGTATTCCTTTAACAGCACATTTCTTTTTTTGTATATTTGGAGGTAGCTAGAGTGAACAGGCTGCACATCGGCCTGGACGTTTTGACATTTCATAGATATGCATTCTACCTTGCGGACGTCTTGCTATTGTTCTGGTTCACTGTCACTTAATATCTATGTATAGCTGCCTCTATCTGCTGGTTGAATCTTGGGTATTACATTTGAATTATGCTGGTTTTGGAGATGGGTGATGTATGGTGGCAGCCTCCGTCACCAGCTGTATCCCTGCTACACTGAATGTTCAGTCAGTTTGTCATCAGCCATGAGGCCATGCACCCTGTAGTGCTGCTGCATTTGTTAAATATGCTGGAGAGCTACCAGAAGGACAAGAAAGCACATAATCAACTTCCCCCAAAAATGTCTAGCCATTCACTCTTCCTTCTTCTTCTTCTTCTTTTCTTGGCTCTGCAGCGGTGGAAGACAGGAAGTTGTTCATCGGCATGGTGTCGAAGAAGTGCAACGAGAACGACATCCGGGTCATGTTCTCTGCGTTCGGACAGATCGAGGAGTGCCGGATCCTCCGAGGGCCTGACGGACTGAGCAGAGGTGCGTGTCGCTCCAACTCACTTCCATCCACACGTAAATGCTACTTCATGTGATTATTATTACCAGAACGGCCTCCGACAGGTGTCGCTGTTCATTGTGTCGACTTGTGTTGTGACTCAAACTCAAAGTCTTGTAGGAAGTCTTTACGGTATCACAAGAGTCGGCTGGTTGAAGACGGTTTCTGAGTTTAAACGACTTTTTACAGTGAGAATTTATCTGTTTATTGTCTTTATTAAAAAATAATAGAAGAAAGAAGAAGAAGTGACTTTAAAAATCATTCCAACCACTTTGTAGTTTAACCATTGGTTGTTGTTTTTACTTCAAAGTATTTTACATAATCAGCAGCTCATTTGCATGTTTTCAACCATTTTTCTCCTCCACTGTCTGTTACTGGAAGTTTCTCCTGAGCTGTCAATGTCACACAAAGGCATTGTTTGCTGTAAATGATGGTGATTAGTGTTTTCCTGCAGCAGGAAACAGAAAAAACTTTTGGAGACAGTTCAAATTGTTCTGCTTCTTTTCAATAAAAGTCCCTCCATTTACTTAAAATAGTCTGTTGTAGCCGTGACCAGACTACCAATCTGTTCAGATTAGGCGATTGTAGAGTCCTAAATTCTTGCATTGCCTGACCAATCACGACTTGCCGTACATGACTTGCAAGTGTTTACATAGATCATTTGTAACGAGGTGGCAGTGACTTACTTCCACTGTTCCACCTGACAGCAACAAGAACGAGTGTTTACATGTGTAAACACAGATTTTCTGAATCAGAATCAGCCTTGAACCTTTCATGGTCTTTGTCCTTCAAACCCCCATAGAAAGAGCGAGTGTGTCAGCAAGCAGCGTATGCATATGTGTGCAGAGAGTGAGTAATTTAGTGCTTCTGGATCAAGGATGATAGTAAGTGAAATGAAACAAACATCTGTCCTTTTCTGCTCCACTGCTCCTACAGTTGTAGACGTTGCCAAATTTCTCCAAGAGAAAGCCAAAGAAACCGTGACATGCTCGTCTTTTAGGAGTTGGCGAGGCGTCCCAGATGCTGCGTCATGCAGTTGGCCTCAACTGTTGACACACTTCACATGATAAAATGTTACAACTTAGCTCCCCAATGCTCGGTTTTGTTCCCGATGCCCCACATCTGTCAGGTCAGGCCATTATCAGGTTGGTATGATATCGTGCAAGTAGGTACATGGGTAGGGGAGGGAGATTAGGGAGGGGAATTACATTGTCATGGCAGCCATTTACAGTAAAAACATCCAGGCAACACACAAAAACAGGGAACAGGGTACTATCTTCCAAACAAAGGACGGCGTATATCAAAGAAATCAGTAAAAAAAAAACAAAGTAGGGTAGAGCTAAAGACCAATGCTTAGTTTTCTTCTCAATGCTCCTCATCTGTCAGGTTAGATACCATACTAAATAGGTAGGTACAGAGGTTGTTAGGTAGGAATTCAGGTACGTAGCAAGGTAGGAGGGTAGGCATAGTGGCTATATACATAAAAATACATGCAGGTATAAGGTGTTGAAGATAAAAACCCAACAAAAATAACCAAACTCAGGGAGCTGCCACAGTTGGTTGCCTCTAGTATCGTGCTATCTTGCAAAAAAAGGATGGCGCATGTCAAAAACAAAACAAAACAAAGGACAGTAGAGCTAAAGTTAGAGCAGTCCACTCAAAAAATGGTGAAACTTCTGTCCAAGTTGGTAGCAACCAACTCTAAGTTTAGTATTGCAATGCTCCTCATCTGTCCGGTGTTGTCTCTTGTTGATAGGTAGGTTGGAATGTGGGTAGGTAGCAAAGAAGGTAGATAGACTAGATCCAGCAAGTTGCTACAACAGGCACAGTGCCATCTTCCAAAAGAAGGATGGCGTATATCAAAGAAATCAGTAAAAAAAACAAAGTAGGGTAGAGCTAAAGACAAATGCTTAGTTTTGTTCCCAATGCTCCTCATCTGTCAGGTTAGATATCATACTAAATAGGTAGGTACAGAGGTAGTTAGGTAGGAGGGTAGGCATAGTGGCTATATACATAAAAATACATGCAGGTATAAGGTGTTGAAGATTAAAAACCCAACAAAAATAACCAGACTCAGGGAGCTGCCACAGTAGGTTGCCTCTAGTATCGTGCTATCTTGCAAAAAAGGATGGTGCATGTCAAAAAAAAAAGAACTAAAGTTAGAGCAGACCTCTCAAAGAATGGTGAAACTTCTGTCCAGGTTGGTAGCGACCAACTCTACGTTTAGTTTTGCAATGCTCCTCATCTGTCAGGTGTTGTCTCTTGTTGATAGGTAGGTTGGGATGTGGGTAGGTAGGGAAGAAGGTAGATAGACTAGATCCAGCAAGTTGCTACAACAGGCACAGTGCCATCTTCCAAAAGAAGGATGGCGTATATCGTATAAGAAGGTCGAGCTAGAGTTCTGGTGTGCATGTACTCTTCTTTCAGGCACGCTGTAGCTTAAAATCCTTGTAAAATGGCTCCCTGGTCAAATCCAGAGTTTCCTGTTACTTGCCAGGACCAAGAGTGATTTTACAAAGCCAACAAACCAAATGTCCTTGTCCCACATATTTCATACTCTGCATGTTTTTCTCAGTGAATCAGAAGTTCAGGCTGACATGAACATTTAAAATTTGACTTTTTATATTCCGTTCTGTGTTGACTAAAGACATTGTATCAGTTCCTGTATTCAACCAGCTGCTTCTTGAAAATAGTTTAGATTTCCTTCAAGGTTTTTGTAGGAGTCACGTAAAAGAAGCGATTACAAATGAACCGCAGCGACATCTTGAGGCCGTTGTGGCCACTGTGAATACATGCTTCTCTTTTTTCGCTCTATATATCTCTTTTGCCTTTCTCTCTCTCTTTCTTTTTTCTTCCCCTCTTGCTCTCTCAGCCTCAGTCCCAGATCACCCCCCCCTCCAACCACCAACCACCATCCCCTTCCCTTTCCTCTGACCTCCTAACCTCCATTCATATCCTTCACCTTCCCCTGCCGTTACAGTTTAGCCTCACCGTAAGCCAGTCCTAAGCTCTACCGTAGTGAGGCTGAGGGCTAGTCCAAGATGTGTTTGCTGCTTGTTGCATTTACAGTGTGCATCAGGTTGGTTATATTCCACAGCAGAACTTCAATTTTAAAGTTGTAGCAGCTTTTTCATGAAAGAAAGAAGGAGGACACATTGTTTGATCAGTGTCATTCTTCAAGTAAACATAACTTTTTAAAGACATTGTGATGCCAAAGAAAATAGTAGAGTTGGGTCTGATTTGCCACTATAATACGTGGGTTTGGTACGGTTAACCCACAATCCTTAAAAATGAGTAAGCAAATCTGAATCTGACCATTGTTGTTGTTGTTGTTGCAACAACTTTTATTTTTTTCCTGAGACTTGGCGGGAGACTGTTCCAGAGTCATGGAGCTCCAATGGCAAAATAATCTGCAAACACAAGGGCTCAATTAATCACGACTGCGAATGTGGAACAACATTTTAAAAAACTGTAAATTTCTTCCCTTGATTTTGGAGAAGGGTTTTTGTGCTGAATCCACATGGCGCAAGCGAAAGGAAAACTGGATACCTGTTGAATTAATTGCTTCATGTAATCACATAATGTACTCTACACAAAGTGCTCCAGGGCTGTTTTTTTTTTCAGAAACTCTGGCCCATTAACAAGCAGTCAAACCAATTGGATCAGATGTGCTCTCCAACAAACGCCCAAAGTCGCCATTCGAGTAGATCATCAGGTTGAAATATGACCAGATCTCACGAGTACAACCATAAACCAGCTGCCTCATCTATCAATCCAAACTCAGCTATTGTACCTCTATAAATAGCTCTTGTAGTAACGGAGCGAGCCCTTTCCATCATCCGCACACTCACACCTGCCCAGCCCCCCTTCATTTCTACCATCTTCCCGACACTCCTTACCTCCCCCTCCCTTCTCCCCTTTGTGGTTTCTATGTGCTGAGGAGATGGAGGGGCTTTTTGAAACTCTCTGTCCTCCTTTTTCCTCCTCCTCCTGTCACACGAGCTGTCATTGTCATCAGGTTCAATGTGGATGTGTCGGTCACGTATATTTTCTTTATGTGGTTGTCGGACGTTTTGGATGTTTTACTGTTGACTTGAGTCTTATTTTCTCAATGTGTCTTCTCTCTCTCTCTCTCTCTCTCTCTCTTTCTCCTCAAGGTTGTCTCTATCTAGAACCTCAAACTATAAACTACTCAAACTCCCATGTTCCTTTGCTTCTTCCAAAAACCAGCACCACCCCTCCTCTCTACCTCTATCATTCACCCCGGCTGTCCTAGAATCCTCTCCTGCATCAATTTGTTCTCTTCCCACATCGGCCTCCTTCCCCAAATTCCTTCCTCCATCCATTTTCTAGCTCCTCTCTTTTCGTCCTCATGAATATTTCAGATGCGACGGACAAAATCCTCATTTCTGCAGAGCTGATAAAAACCATTTACCCACAAGTCAAAGAGGAAATGCTGGTAGTCCAGGGCTAGTAAATAAACAACCTCAACCAGGTTGGAAAATAAATAGGTCTTTAAGGATTTCTTTGTGCCTGTAAGTCCCAGAGGCACTCGGTCCCACCTAGCTTCGCTGCTGAGCTCCTATTAAACAGCGGTATCAATCAGAGGAGCGCTACGCCATCCCGCTATTAATAAAATATGGATCACACCACCAGTGGATGGCTGGGCCTTGGGAGCTACCCTACTTTCATTAAAGGACTGTTTGGTTCTCCGCTGACGACAGAATGCGGCCCGTGAGGTATTTTTAGCGCTTAAGCCACGTCCCATCTCTCCGCCGTGAAAAATAAGACATGCACGGAAAGCTTTTTGTTTTTTTGTCATTAGCAGCTTTGATGTTAATGAAGAAAATCGGCTAAAGATAGAAATGTTTTTGAGAAGGGGGGAAAATAAAAAGTATTCTGGGCACACCCAGGAGTTTCCATCAGATGACGTTGTAGATGACCAGTTTTATAAATAGAGTCAGGACCTATCAGGAACCGGTTTTGATGGGGGTCACCCCAAAAGGAGGCCCCCTCCAGAACTGAACCAGTTCTGGGGCAACCTCCTGGAAAGTAAGAAGTTAAATGACAGATTGTGGCCCATCTAAAATAGACAGTCCCCTGAATCAGTTGAAAAAATGACCCCTTTTTTCAGATGTCCTATCTACAGTAATACCAGCAAGCACAGCAGCCCGGCACTGTAAAGGACACATCAGGATGTTTACTAGGTCAGTGCAGCAGAATCTGATAACCTTGAGTCTCTTTTAATACCGTCTTACCGCTCTAATGTTAAGTCAGCAAGGCAGTTTTTATATAAAAAGGTGAGTGGACTTCAACAGTTGGGAGGGACATCAAAACTAATAAAATATCAATTGTCGATATCGGTTTGACAGCCTGAAATGTTAAACTTCAAACTCTTCCTACTTTATTTCTTAGACTAATCTGTGACAGCTCTGAATACTTTTTTTTTGCTGAGATGTGCAAGAAACATAATAGAAAACTGAGGCATATTTTGAGTTTTTGGGTTTCCCCTCCAGATTCTGTCACTTTCAGCAAGCCCTCCAAATTAATCAACGAAATGGGTTTTCTGTGTTATCACCTCTCAACATTAACAGTTTGAGCATTTTGCCCTGAATCAACTGGGCGATATCGTTACAACTATTCATACCCATTACGAATAACTGCCAGAGGAGCTTTTCTCGCACGCGTTTAGGCGACTTAAAACTACTTTGTCGAGGTTGGGGAAAGAAGTTTTCGTTGAAAGTTAATGGGGAAAAGGGCAGGCGCTTTCCAAAGATACTTGGCAGATGATTGGCTGAACCAACAACCAACTAGATCAACATCTAAAAATGTAGTCAAACTTACCGAAACCAGTCAGAAGAAGAGCGAAACCATCTTTTCCTTTGAGGAAAGCCCTAAGTTCACGTCATTCTTTGCTCTTCTTTCAACGAAGTAATGCTCTCCAGCTGATAAAATTGATGCGCATAGATGCTCTATGCCAACCACTAGTTCCTCGCTGATTTGATTGAACCACAATGGTTTGGATACGAGACTCCGGTCCAGCTGCTTTTGCAAAGTTTAGGAAAGACAGTCATGGTCAAAACAACCCAACGTTGATTGTAGACGATATAGGATGACATTGAGAAACACAACCGCCAGTGTCCAAGTCTGGCATTTTAGTTTGGTTACGTGGATTTAACTGAACCTACTTGGTTAAGAATAGATAAAGAAAGAAACCATCGTTCACTCATTGAGCCTAAAGTTACTCGGAGGTTCTGGAGAGTCGTGCTACTCCTGCTTCTGACGGAGAAGTCGCTTCTTATGAAGACGTGAACAATGATTGTTTTACAAATGTGTCGGGCAGGTCTGTTATTTGCTACAAAAGCGACGGTCAAAAGACGTGATTAGACCGTTACAAGGTCACACCCTCGTTCTCAGGGAAAAGCCTCTGTCTGAAATCTGTGTAGTGGATGAAAGCGGGAGGGAGGGAGGGAGAAATAAATAAATTAATAAATAAAAAAGCTGACCATCCGTCACTCTCAGCCTCGTTCTATCACAGCAACAGCAGGCTTTTTGATAGAGGTGGAAGAGGACAATGATCGCATCTATTCCTCGACACATCTGTCCTTTCTCTCTCTCTCTCTCTCTGTTGCATTATCCATCCTCACAATTTCTCCTCTCTTCCCCCTCTCCGCCCCTTCATCCCCATCCACGCAGCACAGGGAGAGTCTATCTGATCTGATGACCCCAGCTATTAGTTTTTTCCTCTATTGCCAAGCCACGAGTCAGCCAGCCGAACCTGAACAACATGTGTGTGTATGTGTGTGTGTGTGTGTGTGTGTGTCTGTGTGTAATCAGCTCAGGCCTGGCTGCACTAACATGGCTTGGTGAGTTTGTTAGCATATTATTAGTCCGGGGGGTTGTTGAAGCACTTCTCACATTATCTCCTCTAATCACTCCCTAACCAGCCAGACGAACACGACCAATAATAAACTCCCCTAAAAAGCTGCGATTGGCTAAACTCGGCGTCAGTCACGGAGGAGGTCGGCCACACCTCCCTCTCTTCTCCTCTTCATCCCCTCTGCGGGTTGAATTAATATGATTTTCTATCTGATTCTCGTCTTCGTCGAGACCCCCTGCGGATATTTTGTCCCGCCGCCACATCTCTCTCCCGTTTGACAAAAGAGAGAGAAAAGAGGGCAACCAATCAGACCGCACAATGCACTGCAAGCCCTCCCCCCCTCCCCCAAATCGCTTTCATGCAAATCACATCGTTGAATTGTTGAGAGAAGAGAGGCGGCTGAATTCAGGTATGACTAATTAGGTCAGCGTGTAGGAAGGAAAATTAAAATAAATAAATAAATAAAAAAATAAATAAGAGACAAGGAGGAAAGAGGGAGGCGGGGAAAGGTGCCGGCAACAGCCAATCCGAAGCCCCGATGGTTGAATGTCTCAGATGTCCTGTGGCGGCTGTGGATGGGGCGAGGTGGTGGGACGGGGGGCTGTGGTTGTCATGACGCTGTGCTCGTTTTTTCCGGCTGTTGTTTCCACAGCGACTGAGAACACTGTTGTCCTCCTGTGAGCTGTTCTCTGTATCAATCTCTGTTTGGGTTTTTTTATAACAACGACGTGTCCAACCCTTTTGTCTTGTTTTTGTTCTTTCTTGTCTTCCCTCCTCCTCCTCCTCCTCCTCTTCCTCCTCCTGCCCTTCTGCCCCCCCCCCACTCCTCCCTTCCACTGTCCCACCATCCCTCCCTTCCCTTCCCTCCTCTCCTCCTCCTCTCCCCTCCCTACAGGATGTGCTTTTGTCACGTTTTCCACCAGAGCTATGGCACAGAATGCAATCAAAGCCATGCACCAGTCTCAGACTATGGAGGTACTGTACTCTTTGCCCTTTCTTCAACTCTCTCTCTCTCTCTCTCTCTCTCTCTCCGTCACTTTCTGTCTCCTTAGCTCCTTTTTTAAACATGCACTTCACTCTGTTAATGTGCCGGCAAGTTAATATGTCAGCCTCGAGTAAAGACCTTGAGTCACCTCTCTGTAAAAGTCCCGACTTTACTACTTTCTAGGTTTGGGCCTTGTAACATTTTCGTCACACTTCCAGTCTGAATTAAAGGCTCCAGCAGCAGAAACAGATGAAACGAGTTCACAACACTGTAAACGAGTCGAGTTTAACTCTCGTTCAAGCCCGCAGCTTAAAACGATCAGACAGAAAAAGCTTTTCCATCCGGCGTGTCCTCAAATAGAAATTAAACAGCAGCCTCGTCATTTATCACCACGAGCCGACACTTCTTGAACTGTTTCGAACGAGCAGCGGTTATGTAACGTGTTGAATTAATAATGAAATTGCTAAAAACATTTATTCCAATCAGTTTTAGTCAAACTGACCCCAAAGTTACAAAAATGTCTCAAAGGGGTTTAAAACCTGAACTGAAATGTGAATTCTTGTGGAGTTACACCTGTGAAATGAGTGAGTGGGGAGATCAAATTACAGATTTAAGATAATAATATCATATTTTTACAGATTAGTCAAATAACCACAAACCATGCCCCTAAAAGCTGAGCTGTAACTCGGCTGACATCAAACTGGTGTGCAGCAAAAGGCAAAGTCTGGAAACCCAACTTAAGGGCGGAGAAAAATCCACAGCTATTTGCCCGTGCCAGCGTCCCTTTACAGAAACATGGATCAGGCAAAGATGTAGGGAAGCTCAATTTGGTCATTTGGATATACTACCCGTATGTGTAATGATACAACATTGGTTTAACAATAGAGAAACAAAAGCACCGAAAATATTGGAGAAACATCAGGAGGATCTCTAGAGAAGGATGCATGCAAAAATCATTGGATGCAAACAGTAGATAAAGTCGTAAAACTTTATATAAAATATAAAGTATCTAAAGAATTATTAGAAAAAGAAACGGAGGGTAGCGTTCCTCAAACGTGGATTTTTTTGTCCCGTGTTTGGCTCAGCAGTAGTTTGGAGGTTTGCTTATTTTCAAACTTATGTATCCATGCCTGTCATGTGTTGCAAGTAGTAACACCCGGTGTAGCCCGAGAGTTGCATTGGTCTGACAAGTGTAAAACAAAAATATAGATCCAAAAATCAGATGTCTGTCTTCATTTCTTACAGCATGAGGTCTTAGTTTTCGGTCCATGCTGAACTCTTGACTTGTTCAGATCTATTTTCTGCCCTGTGATGAAATCTGTCATTTATTTTGGTCACTAAAGTTTGGCAAAGTCTCAAAAACCATCACCACCTTTGACACACACAATAGTCCCAGCGGGGGGTAGGTGGTATTACAGACCTCATCAGCCGTACAGCGACCCCGCCGGTGCCGTAAATGGGGACGTCTCCCCCTTTGTGTTACCTCTTGTCAACATTGTCAAGGCCCCGGTGACAGGGCAGGGTGACAGCGGCGGCGGTGGCCCGTGATTGGAAGAGAATTACACGGCGAGTGTGAGTCAGAAAGAAAGACGGAAACAAAAAAAAGTGGTAATAACAGGCTGTGTCCAAGAAAAAAAGACGAGTGGCGTTCACCCCCGCGGCCCCCTCATTAGAGCCGATCATGATAATCACGGCTGCTATTGATGTGCCGTGACCCCGACGTGTGCAAAAACACACGGTCCTCGCTTCGTGTTGTTTGTGTGTGAGTGTGTCGGGCTTTTTCCTGTTTATGTTGCCCCACTGTGAATATCAGCAAAGTGTCTGTGTTGATTTATGTGGCCGGGCGGCAGCAGCAGTGTCTCTCTGAGTAGAAGGAGTGACACTCCGACAGCGTCGGTATTAAGCTAGAATTATCCTCGCTCTGAGCAGCCCGCCCGCCACAATGGGCCTGGTAAACACGGCTTTTTATCAGGCGCGCTGAATAAAAAAAAAGAAGAAGAAGCCTTAAACCATAACACAACGATATTGCAGTGGACAATGGCAAAATACCTTCATTTCCATTTGAAAACAAGCTGTCTAGCCCTGGGCAGACCTAAATTGCCGCAACCGTTTGTTAATGTTCCTCAGTTTTGCAATTTAAAAGTAATTACTCCGGGTCCGTACGAGGGAGCGAGGTCTGGTAAATAGAGTTCGGTTATTGTCTTGGCTCTATTGCACCCCACTGTCTTAGATAGAGCAAGATTTTGTGTGTGTGTGTGTGTGTGTGTGTGTTTGTGTGTGTACACGTAACCAGCACATGTCGGCGAGGCGGCCCGGGCTGTCCATTCGTTGATGGCCCTGTCACTGTCATATCCATTCTCATTACGCCGTGACATTGAGGCACAAACACGTGCGCGTCCGCACATGCTCGCTTGAATGTCAGGCCGTAATGAAAGTGGATGCGACAGGTAATTCACCGTCGAACCTCTAAAGACACGCGAGGCCGACGACGGGTCGCCTTCATTCTGTTGCATTCGTGTCGATTCGTCCTTTACATTATTCACTCCTTTTTATAAATACTCGTTTAGCGCTCGGTTCCCTCCTGTGCAGCGTTTCCATCAGCGCTGATTTCTGTTTCCACCGTTTCTGTTTTTTTACCCCCACATGACTTGCACATTATCCACACACACACACACAGCGAACGGAATGAATGCACAAGCGTTCAAGCGCATGTAGACGGGAGCTTAAGTAGAGCACGAGAGGAAACACGAGCGGCGGCTGTTTAAATGGCGAGCAAATACATCTGTCAACTGTAGTGAAGAGAGGAGACGGACACGGAGAGAGCAGCAGTGGAAGGAAAGTGTTAGATTGGATTAATCAGGGGGCTGATATTAGACGAGCAGCGTGTGAGGGAGGACGATGCCGTTGGTTTTAAAACGAGAACGAGTCATAGCTGGACTTAAAGTCTAAAAATGTTACAAAAGACTCGATATGTGCTTGTCCTGGTATACAACCTCAGTTGGCATTATTAGGTGACACTCAGCTATATATTATGTAATAAATCGTATTTTTACTAAAGTAGAAATTGGTATTTTTTGCGATTTAGCGCCCAAAGTTTTGGGCAGTCAGCCCAGCTCGGCGTCTTTCAGCCTTTTTATTTCACCAAGTAACAACAGTATTTTCAGCTCTGTCATTATGTCTCATAGAGGCTGCTGAGCCCAGTTACATTACCTATTTGCAGAACTCCTGTTCTGGCACGACACTGGCTCCCCCCATCAGCATTCCCACCTGCCCTCAGTCTCTTTCCGGTGGATCCAAAACAGCCTGATAAACTCTCACAGTCCTAACAGCAGCTAACAGACTGAGCTAACATGAGCTAACAGCAGCTAACAGACTGAGCTAACATGAGCTAACAGCAGCTAACAGACTGAGCTAACATGAGCTAACAGCAGCTAACAAACTGAGCTAACAGCATCTAACAAGCTGAGCTAACATGAGCTAACAAACTGAGCTAACATGAGCTAACAACAGCTAACAAACTGAGCTAACATGAGCTAACAGCAGCTAACAGACTGAGCTAACATGAGCTAACAGCATCTAACAAACTAAGCTAACAGCAGCTAACAGACTGAGCTAACAGCAGCTAACAGACTGAGCTAACATGAGCTAAGAGCAGCTAACAGACTGAGCTAACATGAGCTAACAGACTGAGCTAACATGAGCTAACAGCAGCTAACAGACTGAGCTAACATGAGCTAACAGCAGCTAACAGACTGAGCTAACATGAGCTAACAGCATCTACCAAACTGAGCTAAGAACAGCTACCAAACTGAGCTAACAGCAGCTAACAAACTGAGCTAACAGCAGCTAACAAACTGAGCTAACAGTACCTAACAGCATCTAACAAACTAAGCTACCATGAGCTAACAGCAGCTAAAAGACTGAGCTAACATGAGCTAACAGCAGCTAACAGACTGAGCTAACATGAGCTAAAAGCAGCTAACAAACTGAGCTAACAGTACCTAACAGCATCTAACAGACTGAGCTACCATGAGCTAACAGCAGCTAAAAGACTGAGCTAACATGAGCTAACAGCAGCTAACAGACTGAGCTAACATGAGCTAAAAGCATCTAACAGACTGAGCTAACAAACTGAGCTAACATGAGCTAACAGCAGCTAACAGACTGAGCTAACATTAGCTAACAGCAGCTAACAGCAGCTAACAGACTGAGCTAACAGCAGCTAACAGACTGAGCTAACATGAGCTAACAGCAGCTACAGCTGTCAGCAGTTTACTTCACTGTCCATCATAAACTCTGTAAATCACAGAGAGTTGAGGCGGAGCAGCCGGAGGACATCAGAGGGAAAACCAGAAAACATTTCCTCCATAAAATATGATCCAGTTTCACCAGAATCAGTGGAAAAAACAAGTGTCCAGACGACTCTAAAAACTCAGACTAGCTCCCAACTTCACACTTAAATCCATTTATATCAGACTAATTACTGCAATTAACAGACCCTGTTCTTAAGAGGTCGCTTACACCTTGAAATAATGGAGGTCTATTGAGATGCACAGGCTCTTTCTACCCATTCAGTGAAAGAAGAACAAAGTCGGCACAAGTAGAAATATCTCTTTTATTAATGGATCCACTTCAGAGATTTCCAGTCTGTTAAAAGTCTATTCAAGGCTAGAAACAAACGTCCTGGCTTACTGTCAATAAGCAGTGATTGGCTAAGTAAGGTGAGGTCATTTATATAACATAACATAACAAGAGCAATGAAGATAATAAACCGTGCATATCATATCAGTCATGTTAATTAGACATAGAATATTTGGCTACTATCCAGCAGAATATAAATATGCATGCTGCTAAGCAACTGGTACATTGTGAATATGTGTGATATAAAGTGTTATGTTGTAACTCTGTGATCAGTTTATCAGCTGCAGTTTGTGACCAAAATATTAGAAATATCGCACCACAAAGTAAAATGAGAATAAAGTTAAAAAAACCCTAAAAATTAAAGATTTAATGCAGATTAAAATTGTAGTACAGTCGTCCCTCGCTATAACGCGGTTCACCTTTCGCAGTCTCGCTGTTTTTTTTAGTGTAATTTTGCTTTTTTTACAGCGTACTGTACAGTATGAACGTGCATTGTGTTCTGCATCCTGATTGGCTAAGGGTACTGTACAAAATGTGTTGTATGTTCTGCACTCAGAAAAAATATGGTTTCATTTACTAAAACAGTATTGTTCTTATTTTTGTTAAATCTGCGAAAGTTTGAATTTTGAGAGTTTAAATAAGAGAAAAATCAGAGAAAATGTTAATGCCTGTCTGAGAAAGGTGTATAAAAGTGTGTGGTTAGAGGTTTTACGGCCTTAAAACATGCATAATAATTGTAAAACTTACTTCGCAGATTTTGTTTATTGCGGGTTATTTTTAGAACATATCCCCCGCGATAAACGAGGGACCACTGTACTTGCAGCTAATGCTGACTGAGTGTTACGTACGCCCCCTTTCTCACATAGTTTTTGCACATTAGTGATGCATTACTGTACCTGCTACTGCAGAACAACACTTAAATTATAATTTCTGAATTTATTCATACAGGAAACATACAGATAGTTGTTGCACCTTGTTTCAAACTAACAAATCGTTCAGTATTTGTGGATAATTACACAAAAGCAACTTCAAACTTCAGACAAAGAGAGAAAACAATGATGAATGTTGTAGCAGAAGCCTGGAAATGAAACTTTCAAATGCATTGTGTAACTAAAGTTAAATCTAATATTCTGTGGCAGCTTGTGTTCATCAGTTTGTGAAACAGAACAAAACAAGAATCTCCCGTAGTTAACGGAGACTCCTGCTTATTAGTATCTGAAGATCACATAGTCTGACATTTAAAGGCTCTGTGAATAAACGAGACGGAGGAGCTTCACAGCACACGAAGCAACAAGAGATTGATTTTCAAGGTAAACGAACCGGAGCTTATAAGTTCAGTCCGCGTGCGTCTCAGCGTTTTTATGGGGAAGCGATGTGTAAAGCTGTCTCAGAGCGTCGGGTTTATTAGCTGAGTCTGTAACTTTAAACAAAAAAAAAAAGTTTGAGTTTTATTTCTGTGTGGACGGCGAGACGAGGTCGAATCACAGCCGGGGTAAATGTTCTGTAATTACATAATAATAAATCCGGATACCATAATTATGCCAGGTGCTTATTGCCGTGTCTGCACTTTGAATTTGAGACTGCAGGTTGTCATGCATGTGTCAATCACAAGAGACAAGCAACCTGCTAAGTGATGAAATTTGGTGTTTTTATGATACATACTGTATATGGGGTGCCGTTTGTAAAGCGTCTCGCTCTGAAAATAACAGCAACATTTTGTCGCATTTAGCTAAAAACAATGTTTAAAAAACTGGTTTTGAATTTTTGATAATCCAAGTCCAAGAGTCCATTTCCCCGGATAAGATAGGTTTATTCGTTATTTGCCACTATAAAGACGCTCTGACCTTCTCAAGCTTTTATTTTGGCACTTCCGGTTACCGGCATTTGAATTTGCATTTTAGCTAAATATTTAGTTTCACCCGAAACATTAAGCTTCAACATTTAGATTTAGATTTAACATTTAGATTATATTTAACATTTAGCTTCAACATTTAGATTTATATTTAACATTTAGATTTATATTTAACATTTAGCTTAAACATTTAGATTTATATTTATATTTAACATTTAGCTTCAACATTTATATTTATATTTATATTTAACATTTAGATATACATTTAACATTTAGCTATAACATTTAGATTTAGATTTAACATTTAGCTTCAACATTTAGATTTAGCATTTAAATTTTACATTTAACATTTGGATTTAAATATTTAAAATATCTCTAAGTTCACAAATGTTGTTTTAAATGTGCAAACAAGTGACTCTCAAAAATTCAAACCAGTTTTTTAAATTGTTTTTAGCTAAATGTGACAAAATGTTGCTGTTATTTTCAGAGCGAGACGCTTTACAAACGGCACCCCATAACTGTAAAGATTTTTACGTTTTTCTGTAGAAGGTTTGTTAGAAACAGATTAAAAAAAAACAGAGTTTTCCCTGTAGAAACGACTCCAGGAGCTCTTTAATGTTTCAAGATGTGAAACATGGGAGTCTGCAGCCTCCTGAAATCGATGCTGCACCAGCAGTATCAAATTAGTGACCCTGAATATTAAAAATATATGAAATCAGAGACGAAACAACTGTTTTCAAGACTGCGGATCAGTGTCCTTATAACGTCCGCTATTAATAAATTCAGCGTTGAGGGGTCTCATGAAATATTTCGGCGCCCATAGAGCGGTAAAGTGATCGTGTTGCCCTCGTGCTGTTTGTGCTCAAAAGTGGCCAATTCAGAACAAATCAGATGGTTTGCAGATTTAGTTTAACACAACATGAGGCGTAATTGCAGCCCAGCAGCAGCGTTTTCACAAGCGCCCATCAGAAACAAATACCTATAACAATTAGCTCGCCAAATATCGAAAAGGACAATTAAAATAAAATAAAAAGCTTCCCGGGCGGTGAGAACACGTGATAGTCGAGATTTTTTTACTTTAGGGGAGTGAATCTTTTTAAACGGTTCGACTTTTTGCAGAAAAAGTTAAAAATGTGAACTTTTCAAACACTATTTTGAGCTAATTTAATGTGTTTTTTAAGCATATGATGGAAAATATGTGTTAAAGTTCCAGCCCTGGTTCATTTAGCAACACTTACACCAGTCTTTTAAGCAGCTACCGTGCCAGAAATGCAACAGAAACAATTCGGCCAGACAATAATCTGACGGACGCAAGACGTAGTCATCCGAACGATGGAATTAAAAAGTCGGAAAGACGAGGCGTAACACGTCAATAGTCAAGTAATAGAGGGTTTAATTCAAAAGAATTATGAGCATTGCTACTTTAAAAAGCGTTTAATCATTCGGCTATGAATGAAATCTCCTAATTTGGAGTTTGTTTCCACCTGGACAGCGATGTTGTTTCATCTCACTCGTGGCTGATTAGCACTGTAGTCACACGGCGTTTGATATATGAAGGTTCAAGCTGTTGCTAATCTGCGATGAATTATTAAAAATCCCCCCGAAGGTAAAAATCAATGGTGATTTGTTTCTTTGTGAGACGGCTCCACGTGTTGGACCAATCAGCCTGGAGAAGTGCCAGCCCAGTTTTTCAGGGAGAACCGCAGAGGGCCCCCGTCACCCTCGCTCCCTCTCCCAGGGCAGGACTCTCATTCTGGGCTGCATTTCCCTCCGCTCGCTGGGTGTCAGCTGGAGTAATGAGATATTTAGCAGAGAGAGATGGGGAGCGTCTCTCTCTCGAGGGGAATCGACTGCGGCGTCGCGGCCTCAGACCTGACACCCTCCTCCCTTTCAAAATGCAATTCTGCCGTCGTCTCCTCTCCTTTATCTGTCGCCGGTCAGAATAAAGAGGGAAGATGACTGGTGGAGACAGACAGACAGACAGACAGACAGACAGACAGACAGACAGACAGACAGACAGACAGGAGACATGCTCATTGGGCTGATAAAGTCGAGCCCTGGCCCACAGAGGAGAGGTTGTCTGGTCACACACACACACACACACACACACACACACACACACACACACACACACACACACACACACACACAGGTACAGTGTAAAAACGTCAGTTTGACTAAGCAGCCTGCCTTAAAATGAAACATTCACTGAATCACGCCTCGGGCTGTTTCTGCTCTCATTATGTGCAGATTTATTGCATCGCTGCATTTGTACGGAAGCCCTGAGGGACAAATGAGAAGACAAAAAAAAAAAAAATGAATCACTACATTTTTTTTTTCTGTCCGCCTAAATTGTTTTCGCTCCCTTCTTATGAATTAAAGCAACATCTTGTAACTCTTCTACCGTAAAATGATGCTCATGCTCAATGAGTGAGTGTTTGGAGTTTTTTTCTTTTTTTGGCACTACAGTTCCCATCATGCTTTGGGAGATGCATGGTGAAATGATGTGCAATGCTGCCACAGAGTGAGTGTTATGCTGCTTCAGTGTGTGAAAGATATCGAGCAGCAGCAGCAGGCAACAGTTTTGGTATTACATGCTGTCGTGATCGTCTCCGTTATATTTCATCCGTGCACTCATGAGGGATTTTCTGTGGCGTCAGCAACAGAGGATGTAGATTCAAGGTGGATAACGTCGACTGTTCCACAGATTTTTGGAGAAAACTAAGAAATTTAAGCATGTCGCCATGAGCTCTGGGAACTTTTTGGTGATTATATGAATGAAAATTATTAATCAGTTCATCAAAAACATAATGCAAGTGCATCGTATTCATATAGAAAAGAAAAGTTTCTTCAAACTTTATTTATTTATCTCAAACAATGTATGCCGAGAAGTTTCTGATCATTATGAGCTCTTTTCTACTTTCTACTATTTGTTGCTTTTCTCTATTTTATATCAATATAAACTGAATATGTTTGAGTTTTGGAGAAAACACAGAATTTGAGAATGTCTCCATGAGCTCTTTTTTTGACACTATATGAATAAAATTATTAATCACTTAATGTTTCTTATGAGTATAGAAAGTTTTTAAAACAGCCTCCATCATAAAAAGTTTCTCCAAACTAGAGGAAAGAACTGTTTATACTCAGATATAATACACACTAGGCAGATAATTAGTAAAACAAAGTTTCTAAACATCAGTATAAGGGTTAGAAAATGTCATGATTTGTTGCTTTTCCCTGTTTTATATCGATATAAACTAAATATGTTTGAGTTTTGGAGAAAACACAGAATTTACGAATGTCTCCATGAGCTCTGGGAAGTTTTTTTTGACACTCTATGAATAAAACTGTCAAGAAAATGTTTCTTATCCGTTGGAAACTTTAAAAAACAGCCTCCATCAAAAAACATTTTCTCCAAACTAGAGGAAAGAACTGATCATTGAGGGTGTTAACTCAGATATAATACACACTAGGCAGATAATTAGTAAAACAAAGTTTTTGATCATCAGTATAAGGGTTAGAAAAGGGTTTTTTGTTCTCATAAAATGTCGTGATTTGTTGCTTTTCTCTGTTTTATATCGATATAAACTAAATATGTTTGAGTTTTGGAGAAAACTCTGAGCTCTGGGAAGTTATTGGTGACACAATATGAACAAAATTATTCATCGGTTAGTCAAAATTGTAATGAAGAGGTCTCTGACAGATGTAGAACAGACATAAAAACAAACGTCCGTCATGAACGTTTCTTTAAACCCGAGGAATGAATGTTTCTTTTCTGGAAAGGAGATTTCATGCTCGAAGTTTCACTAAATTCTTACGTACTGATCTGTCACGTGAGCACACACACACACACACTAAATGTTTCAATCAAAAGGTTTTCCGTGGCGGATCGTCCTTGTCTCTAACGGATTTGCCCCCGGTCGGGCTTTGATTGCGGCGTGGCGACGCGTCGCCGTAACTTTCATCCGGAGCGTCTCTTGTTATCCCGAGAGTGTGCGACGCTTCACACACACACTCGGACAATTAGACGCACTTCGTCTGATTGTCCAAATCTTTAAATCTTCCTCCTGTCTCACTCTGTCTCACACACACACACACACACACACACACACACACACACACACACACACACACACACACACACACTCACACACACACACACACACACACACACACACACAGATCATTTTAATTGAGAATATTTTTAAGGCTGATGTATGTTCGATGTGTGTTTAATCATATTTACTTATTGTTTGAGTCCAAACATGATTCCTTAATTATCTTTCCTTTCCTCTCCTCCTTCTTCTCTCCCTTTATCTTGTCCTCTCCCTCCTTTTTCCTCCTCTCTGCTCCTCATCCTCTCCTCGTCTTGTTTCCTCTCCCGTCTCCTTTTTGTTCTCCCGTCTCATCTTCCCTCTTTTCTTCTCTCCTCTTCTTATCTCATCTCCTTTTCATCTGTTCTTCTCTCATCTCTCCTTTCTCTCCTCCTTCCTTCCTGTTTCCTCTCCTGTTTTTTCCTTCATATTGTCTTCCATCTTTCTACATTTTCTCCTCCTTTATTTCCTCTCTTCCCTCCTCTGCTTTCTTCTCTTCCCCTCTCTCCTTGTTTCCTCTTCTTTCCTCCACTGCGTCTCCTCCTCTCCTCCTAATTCCTCCTGTTTATTTTCTCCTCTTTTCATCTGTTCCCTCCTCCTCCTCTTCCTCTCTTCTTACCTACCTTGTCCCCTCTCATTCATCCTCTCTCCCTTTTCTTGTCCTGTTTGTTCCTCCTCTCCTCTCTCCTCTTTCACCTGTTTTCTTATTTGTCCTTCTGCTCTCTTCCTCCTCCTCTCTCTCTCTCTATCTCCTCCTCCTCCTCTCTCTCTCTCTCCTCCTCCTCCCTCTCTCTCTCTCTCCTCCTCTCTCTCCTCCTCCTCCTCTCTCTCCTCCCTCTCTCTCTCTATCTCCTCCTCCTCTCTCCTCCTCTCTCTCCTCCTCCTCCTCTCTCTCCGCCTCCTCCCTCTCTCTCTCCTCCTCCTCTCTCCTCCTCCTCTTCCTCTCTTCTTACCTACCTTGTCCCGTCTCGTTTATCCTCTCTCTCCTTTCCTTGTCCTGTTTGTTCCTCCTCTCCTCTCTCCTCTTTCACCTCTTTTCTTATTTGTCCTTCTGCTCTTTTCCTCCTCTCTACTCGTCCATGCCACCTCCCTCTCTCCTCCTCTTCCTCCTCCCTCTCTCTCTCTCCTCCTCCTCCCTCTCTCTCTCCTCCTCCTCCTCCTCCTCTCTCTCTCTCTCTCTCTCTCTCTCTCTCCTCTTTCACCTCTTTTCTTATTTGTCCTTCTGCTCTTCTTCCTCCTCCTCTCTCCTCCTCCTCCTCCTCCTCCCGTCTGCAGGGCTGCTCGTCTCCCATCGTGGTGAAGTTCGCCGACACGCAGAAGGACAAGGAGCAGCGGCGTCTGCAGCAGCAGCTGGCGCAGCAGATGCAGCAGCTCAACAGTGCGACCACCTGGGGGAGCCTGACGGGCCTGGGCGGCCTCACCCCGCAGTATCTGGCTGTAAGGAGAGCCGCCGCGTCGCCCACCTCCACCATCACCTCCTCCACCCCTTACTGCAGCCCCATGGCCAACGCCGCCGCAGTCAGTGCCCCAATCGAAACCCCCCGAACCCCCAAATACTCTCACTGGCCTTCTGTTTCTTCCTCCCTTCTTCCTTTTGTCCTGTAACTCCTCCTCCAGCCCTGTCGTTGTTCCTCTCCTCCATCCTCCTCTCGGGACTGTAGCATAGCGGGAAAACGAGGTCTCTGAACGGGGACTCAGGCGGCCACAGAGACTAAAATATATGTCTCCAAAACGCCAGAAAAAAACAGCCGTGATTCAAAACGAGCACGTCCTGCTGTGTTCAGGAAGATTTAAAGAAACGAGCTTCACGTGCCTCTAATCTGCAGCTGCAGATACTGGATCACATTGTTTTCATCACCATAACGAGGAAATCGTTCCTGATGAACCCAGAAAAAAAAAACGTTCATACAACTGATCATCTGACAGAAACTTCCAGTTGTTTTCATCGTGATGTGACGCCATCTAAAGCAAAAGTAACGTTCAAACCAGACATGGGACCAAGTCCCAAGTATTTTTTTCTTGGGCAAGTCAAGTCATCTTCGGCGTGTTGTTGTAATTTTAGCTGCAGAATCTGATCTTAATATGATCGCAGTCAGTCATTCAAGTCATCGAGTCTCAAGTCAAGAACCGAGTCTTAAACTTCCAAGTCCGAGTCAAGTATTTCATTTTTTTGTCAAGTCACAAGTCAAAAAAAAAAGAAAAACCAAGTCACTGAGTCTCAAGTCCTCATATATGGTTCAAACACACCAGTGAACATTATTTATACTCGGCAAAACGTCATTTCTGGGAAGCTTTGCCGCTTTACAGACGTCCTCAAAAACCAGGGGTTGCACGACTTCAGATTTTTTTAAGTCGACACTAATATGATGAAAATCGAGTCGACGTCGACTAGTAATTAAAAAAATCACAGGAGGAGGGAATGCTTTGCAATAATCTGTACTGACTGACAATGCACAGCTGTTACACAGCGAGCATGAAGTAAAAACAAGCAGCAACTCAGCTGTTAAATGTAACAGTAACATATCTACACGTAAATCTACATCTCCCATAGTGGAAAACTAAATACTGAACAAAACTATTTGGGAGGAAAACAACACAACACCTGCAGCCGAGTCATCGCCACAGTCCTGCTCAGACACAGGTTTCGTTTTTCGGTCCTGGTTTGCAGGAACACGAGCGCATCTTTGTGGCAGCTGCCACCGGAGATGCCACTACTAGCTGCCGCTGCCCTGATTTGAGCCAGCCCTCTCTCGATTAGCGACTAGTCGACGTCAAGCTCTAAACGTCATTGTGACGTAGTGAAGTCGACTAGTCTGTACAACCCCTTTAAAAAACAAAAAACATCTACTGGAAGTTAAATTAAAGGGTTAAGCTTTAGTTTGATGAGCTAAATAAATCACTTAAAACCATGAAATTACATTACATTTAGCAGACGCTTTTATCCAAAGCGACTTACAGATATTTACAGGGTGCCAGTTACAGTCCCTGGAGCAGTGTGCGGTTAGATACCTTGCTCAAGGGCATTTCAACCATGGCTAGGGCGGGATTTGAACCTGCAACCCTCCGACCCCAAGAACAACTCCCTAACCACTAGGCCACAGCTGCCGACAGCTGATGAAATGAACAGGAAGTGTTACATAAAATTTCCAGTGAACATTTACTCTGAAAAAAAACATTAAGTGGTCTGTAAACGTGAACTGAACCATCTACTGTGTCACCTGGAAGTCAAACTACAAACTAAAGGATAAAGTGTTTAAGTTTAACAAACTATAAAGCTATAAAAAATCTTTTAAATCTCTGTCAGATGAACAGTAAGAATGTTCCTGTTACTCTAAATCTTCATGTTCAGATGGTTTCCGCAGCAGAATTGGCAAAAAACAGAAATTAAATTCGCCAATTGGAGCAAATCACACAAATAATTTGTGAGAATCTTTGTCCGGACGCCTCGTTCTCTCGCTCCGCCTCGCAGTCCTCACACTTCTCGGGATTCTTCTTCTTCTTCTTGTTGTGTAAAAGTCTAGACACTGACCTTCCACAAAGTCCACATGTCTCACACAAACATCCATTCACTGCAGAAAGTATTTTGTGAATCGGGCTGGCAGACTTTTTGGCTCTTTTGATTGAGATTAAGCTCACACACACACACACACACACACAATAGAAACAAGATGTTAATTTGCTGTTAATTCGAGTCTTTGAGTTTTTGACAGCATCAGTATTCCACTTTTGTTTTGGGAATCTAATTAGTCGGCGAGATTGGAGCTTTCATGCTCAACTTGTCTGGAAGAATCGCGCCGGAATACAAACGGCGCTCGCTCAGAGGAGAGATCAAACTGTATTAGCAGCTCATTTACTCATCGAGCGAGGAGGCACACTGCTAACCCGCTCATTACGAGCGCTGTACAGACATGTGTCGAGCTTTTTCTATCCGCCCGGCTCACTTTGTTTCTCTCTTTCTCTCTGTCTTTCTTTCTTGCCATCAGTTGCTTCAGCAGGCGACCTCCTCCGGTAACCTCGGAGCCTTCAGCGGGATCCAGCAGATGGCCGGTGAGTCAAAAATCAGTTGATTTCAACTCCCCCTGATTTTTTTTTCCCACCCCACCTCCTCCTCCTCTTCCTCCTCCTCCTCCTCCTCCTCCTCCCCTCGATATATAAACACATACGCCGACGATGGCGGCGGACCCTTTGTTACGACCAAAGAGCATAACAGATGAAGTCGCGTGGCGGACTGAAAGAAGAGATCTTTGCCCCTGAAGATTTGGTCTTGATCTTTTTAATGGGGCCAGACGAGAGTTAGTGCCCCGGGCTGGTAACAGCAGCACCGAGAGGAGGAGGAGGTGGAGGAGGTGGAGGCGACGGATGAATCACAGAGAGGAACAGTTAACGCTGTGACAGTGGGCTTCTTCTTTGGTGGCTATTTTTGTGCACTGCTGGCTGGCGCCATCTACTGAGCGTCGTCTGTATCTTCATGTTTCAGCCCAGATTTGAGTTTAAAGGAAGAAAATAACATCTAAATGTGATAAAAAATGAAAAAGGACGCCAGGAAATATGAAATAAAGTAGTTTGAATCCTTCAAATGCAGATTGTATTAACCCAGTTCTGTTAATCTGAGCCACGAGCGAGCCGGAAAGCCTCCGATTAAATGTTGAAGAAGATAAAAATCTTTTAAAAGAGACGTCCCCGTCTCCTCTCTCTCTCTCTCTCTCTCTATCTCTTCTTTTTTTAATTCTCTCTCTGCAGATACTCTTGCACCTCCCACCCCGTTCACTCACAGTTTCTTCATCTCACCTCCCAGCCTTCACACTCCTCCTCCTCCTCCTCCTCCTCCTCCTCCTCCTCTTCTTCTTCTATCCTTCTCAGCGAGGTGTCAGCTCTTAATTTGCCGTTTAGTCGCTGGGAAACAATAACAGCTCCGAGTGTGTCGCGTTTCCTTTGAGTTACGACACTTTTTGCGATTTAAATTTTTCTTCTTGCCGCTGTCGAGCTCACAAACTTTCACACACACACACACACACACACAGACGTGTGGTGCGGGATAAATGGAGGCTGTGGGATTTGGAAAGCGAGGGTGAGTGACGGCGTCTGAATCTGGAGATCTGTTGGTCCTCCATCTGCGATGTGGAGAGCGAGCATTAGTGATTGGCAGGCGATGTGACACAGCTGAATGACATCTGGTCCCAGTCTTTAACACGACGAGCTGCAGAGCTGAGAGGCTTCAATTACACCAATGAGCATTCAATTAGACGCAGCCAACGCCAGCCTGGTGCAGCCCGGCGCTGCCATACACACACACACTCACACACACACACACACACACACACACACACACACACACACACACACTCACGTACCATCTGCACAGCCCGGATACTCCGGCTCTGATGTGGGGAGTGGATTATATTTGTCTCATACTGTCTCTCTCTCTCTCTCTCTGTTCGACTTTCTTCCTCTCCAACTCGGTTTATTTTTATCTCCTCCCTTTTTTTTCTCTCTCTCGTAACTGTCTTCAAAATGTTCGACGGGCGAGATAACCTCTGACAGACGCGAGTAAGGATTGGTGTGGAGGAAAAAAAGAGGAAGGGAAGGAAAGAAAGAGATGATCGCTGTGTTGTATGAGTGTATGAAGAAGGAATAGGAAAGAGGACGGGAAGGAAAGGAAGGAGGGAAAATGCCAAGTAGGAAATTGGAAATTGGGAGGAAGGAAGTAATGAGAGGATAAAGGAGAAGGAAAAGGGGGAGGGAGGATAGATACGGGAAATTGAAAAGAAGGAAATTGAGGAAAGGAAATGAGGAGCAATTGGGCGTGGAAGATGTAGGTGGAAAAGGAAAGAAGGAAAGAAACTGGTAAATAGGAAAGGAAGGATAAAATGTAAAGGTGCAAAGAAAAGGAAGCTTGGAAATCGTCAAGAAGCAAAAAAATTAATTAAATTAAAGCGAAGAGGAAATGAAGGAAAGGAAGAATGAAGATGGGAAATGACACGAGACGAGGGAAGAGAGGAAGCAGGAGGAAAACAACCTCCTCGTCTCGATCACGCGGCGAATTAGTGCGAGAGTCGAACCAACTGTGTTTAAATCTCTGCACTGATGTATCAGAAACACACACACACACACACACACACACACACACACACACTTCCTGTCACCTCGAGAAGTTTTTTTTATTTTTATTTTTTTTAATTAACCAATCAGAAGTGACAAAAACAGGACGGATTCTTCTTCATGGCGTCTTCTTGTTCGTGTGTGTGTCTTATTTGTGTGTGTGTGTGAGTGTGTGTGTGTGCGTGCGTGTGTGAGTGTGTGTGTATTTCCATGGTTCTGTATATACATCCAGACTGTATATACGACACATACACCTCCACCCTCTTTAAACTCTGAATCCTAACGTGAGTCACAGGAAGTGCCTCTGTCCGTGGTAAGAACTACTTCCTGCTCTGATGATTTGTACACACACTTCTGCACAAACACACACACACACACACACAGGCCGTCTGTTCATATCAGCGACATGAATTCATCCTCTTGAATTAAAGTTTAATCAGAACACAGATGTTCTTTTTTTTTTACAGTTTGCTGATGCTAAACTTTATTTCACAAACTGAAATTTTTATTTTCTTTGACAAAGAAACGTGAAATTTGAACGAAAGGGAAGCAAAGGATGTTACAATAAATCTAATTTACATCCTACGAATTTCAAAATAAGAGTTCATCTTTGATGCCGAAGCTTGTAAAAACTAAAATATGTGACGTTTAGTTTATTTAAAAACTGTAAAAATATTCTTAAGTCTTGTTTTCTTTTGCATAAAAAAGAAGGAAAGGAAAGAATCTGTTGTTGTTTTTTACCTGCAAGAAATTAATTCAGCTCGACAGGTAAATATTAAACTATATACAGATGAAATGCATGTAAATATGCAGATCTATAGATGTATAGATGACTTTTATTGACCGATCAGACGTAGATGTAACTGATCCACCTCCTGTTTGTGGAGAAAGTTTAACCAGCTCACTGAGTTTCTGCACCGAACCCAACGACACCACAGCAGCTGCTGCTCCTCATTCAAACACACGTGGGACTTATTAGTGAAATCAGCTGCTGCAGTGTTTGTCTCCTCACACCATCAGAGCAGACGATTACTTCCAGGCACACTCCTCTGATATTCCCGCTCACCTTCGGACACCAGAAACTCCGTGTTCAGTCCTCCTGTCCCCCCGGCTCCATCCAGGCTCAGACCCAGCCTCAGCCTCCCCCCAAAGGTTTGACCACCACCCTCTCTGGCTCCTCTCTCCAGGTATGAGTGCTCTGCAGTTGCAGAACCTGGCCACTTTAGCAGCGGCGGCGGCGGCGGCCCAAAACTCAGCCAGTCCCTCCACCGCAAACCCCCTGTCCTCCAACGCCGCCTCCCTGGGAGCGTTGGCCAGCCCAGGTAACACCGCAGCCACTCGGGTCCGGGCGGGGGTCCGAGGTCGCCGTGTGTTGGGGGTGGGAAGGGGGCCCCAACGCCTGCCTCTACGTCCTCCTCCGCTCTGCACCGTTACCATTGTTGTCGCCCCCCCCACACTCCATGATCCCGGCACCATCACCGAAAACCATCAACCGCTGCCGCAACCATCTCCATTGCTCAGACCTCCGTCAGTGTTGTTGACCTTCTTTCGGTGTGTGTATCCACCGACCCTCCATCTCAATGAGAACCCATGCTGTGTTGTTGATAGCACCACCACCTCCACCTCCACCTCCTCCACCTCCTCCTCGCTTCATGTGGACATCGCCCATGCCACCTCCGTGATACACGCACTGTATATGTGTGCGCGTGTGCATGTATGTTCTGTGCTTCAGTGTGTCCGTCCCGGTGCAGAGACACGGTCCACGTCCCGGTGCAGACCTGCAGAGACACGGTCCACGTCCCGGTGCAGACCTGCAGAGACACGGTCCACGTCCCGGTGGACGGGCTTTGTTTGCACCTGTATACATGTGCGTGTGTGTTTTGTTGTTTCGTCTCACGGAGGTTTAAAAACTCGGCAGCTTGATGTCTGAACTGGGCTCAGGTTAAATATCGCCACCTTCAGATTCTCTCTCTCCTCCTCCTCCTCCTCCTCCTTCATCCTCTCCTTGTGTTCCTCCTCGTTGCCCTCGTCTTTTGCTGCTGCCCTCCTTTTGACAAGCTCCCTGTTTCTGCTCCATCATTCTCCCCTTTCATGTCGGCTCGGCCTCGCTCCAGCAGCCGTGGCTTTTCTTTTTCTTCTCTCTCTCTCTCTCTCTCCTTCTTGCTGTCTCTTTTGGAGCGCACTCCCAACAGAGCATGAATATGAAAAGCTACCCCCTCCTCAGCACCTCCTTCCTTTCTCCTTCCACTCGCTCCCGCCGCTTGCTTCCCATCCCCACTTCCTGCCTCCACCGACGCCGACGTGAATGCCCCGTCCTCTCCTCTCGTCTTGTCTCCATACTTTTCACCTTCTCCCTCTCTTCTTCCGTCTCTCTCTCTCTCTCTCTCTCTTGAATGTCAGTCCAACCTTGAATAGTACACGCTCAGGGTTGAGCTGCTCGGTGTGAATGAGCGGCGCTACACTGCATGTGTCGATGAAGCTGCAAAACGTCACGGCAGTTTGATAAATATAGACCGTTCTGCATGGAGACAGGCCGGCGTTCCTTTTCTTTCTTTTGTTTTTTGTTTTTGTTTTGCACCGTGTGCCGACATAACGCTCCTCCTTTATCGCTCCATTTCTTAATATACTCAGCTGCAATCCTGCTTTGTTGGCATCGCTTTGATGAGATCAAGGGTAAATGAAAAGATTTTTTTTTTTTTGGTTTGTGAGCTTTTTGTTGCACCATACTTTCCCGCCATCTCACCAAAACACCAACCACCCTACTGACGCAGTAGCTCATGTACGGCACACATTTCACATCGGTGTGTGCGCTCCAGGTGTATGTGTGCGTGAGTTTGTGTCCGCTGTGTGTTGTTGGAGTTTCGTGTGTTTTTTCGTGTGTGGTGTTATTTTTATTTATTTTTGTGATTTTTGAAGAAAGAACTCCAAAACGTTTCACGATTACGAACCGAAACGATTTGCACGCCTACAAAAAAAATAAAAAATCTTCTGATTGTGCTCCTGCCTCTCTGTACATACTGTCTGCTTTTTTTATTTGGTTTTGTTCCTCCAATGCAATTACAGCATCGCCTTGAATACCTGCTCTTGTGAATCGAACGAACCACACGGTGGTTTTTTAGATGTCTTTTCATCTTCCATATAATCTTTTACATGCTGTTTTTGTACGTAGAGTCAAGGTGCCGCCACTTCTTTACATGAAATAAAGGTGCTACTTGTAATATATTAAGCATACCATCGAATCATGGCGCTGAAAGGAAATGAAATCACTGCGGAGAACGTTGGCTGATGTTCCCCTTGAACTCCAGCTTTTATCATCAAACCTCCCAACAAACCCTGACCCGGAAACACGTGACCTCCATCAAGGCTGCGGCTCCAAAACACTTTAATGAAGCAATAATTAAATGTATTATTATGTATTTTCTTATTATAATTTATCCTGCTGCTGTAACTAAAGCAGAAACGGCATTAAATCACTCGACAGGTGCAACAAAAGATGTCAGGACATGTTTTCTAGTTTATGTGTAAAATATGTAGACGATGCAGATCAGGGATCTTCAACCAGTGGTCCACGACCCCCGACCCACCAACTTTTGTCAGAATTAGTGACCAAAATAAAGGTGAATGTGACGAAGCAGATAACTGATTGGATGTCCAAAGATGCACAGCTCTTGGCTTTTAATAACCAATAATAACTATGCATGAACTTGTCTCTTGTCCAAAGGTTTGAAGACCCCTGATGTAGATCATCGAATTGAATGAATCAAATCTTAACGCAAACTTTTGGGGGATAGTTCAACAAAATTTGGTCGAGGCTGGATGTAATTTAACGAAGAAATTCAAGAATTTAGCTTCTTCGTTTCACTAGCTGCAGTTTGCGTGGACATTATTATTTATTCAGCTCGACTGAATCATCAGAGATTCCACTGTAACTTCCCACATGGACGTTAGATGCGAAGTTTTCGTGTGTGAAGCGTCACTTCACGTTACCGTAACATGTTTCATTGAGTTGCCTTTACGGGAGATGCATGCGTGAATTCAAGTCGCTCTCTCTCTTATACTCAGCTCCTCTCTGTCCAGTCGGACCGGGCCAATCTCTTCTGATTGAGGTTGTTGCATGAGCCGTTTTTTTCCTAATTATTGGAAATATCAGAGTCAATGTAAAGAGGACGACTACTCTCCAACTCCACCTTCAGTCTTCTCAGCAGTGGTTTCATTTATTTAGCATTTCAAATTTACAATGTTAAATTGTACAGGTAGCACCTTCTGTATGAACGCCAGCCTGTGTGAAGCTTTTTTTAAAATATGTATTTAATAATGACGCCTCTAAACGGAGACCTTGAGGTGTGTTTAATGCTGCGTATAACAACTCTGCCCCTTTGTCTCCTATTCTCTCTCTTCACCTCCGCCCTCCTCCCTTCCTCCCCTCCTCCTCCTCCTCCTCCCCTCCCACCCCCCACCTTGTTCTGCTCTTCCCGCAGCCGCGGGCACCACAGCCAGCTCCAACGCCGGGGCCATGAACTCTCTGACCTCTCTGGGCACCCTGCAGGGCCTGGCTGGTGCCACTGTGGGCCTGAACAACATAAATGCACTAGCAGGTAGCATCAACAGTGAGTATTCACCCTGTCACCAGCATCTCCACCTCCATCTCCACCTCCACCTCCACCCACCTTTCTGAGCATCCATCCATCGCCCAACGGCAACATCACCCGTGAGTCGATGCAGAGAGACGCAGCTGTATGCGGCGGCGAACGCGGCACATCATTCGAGTTTGACCGGGATGGGGTTTTTTAAAAGGCGGATTCATGTGATGTTTTTAAATTAAAACTGGACAATTTATCATATTTAATCTTTAATTTTGAGAAATTTAAATAAAAAGAAATAAGATTACTCACTAAAAATCCAACTGAAAGACTAAGAAAACTGAGTTTGTTGAAGAATAAAGAATAATTTGTACTAAAAAGAGAAAAATAAACTTGCCAGTGTGCTCCGGTATATTTAATATAATTCAACAAAGGCTGACTTTATTAAAAAAAACCCATCCAACTGTTCAACTCTAATGTCGGTGGTTGTAGAGATATGTATCATAATCTACATGGAAATAATCTTTAACTGCATAGTTTAACTCGTGGGATGAAATTGGACAAATTAATATTGATTTTTGCAGATTTAAATCAATTATTTGCTTTATTGTAGATATGGAAGTCTAAAGTATTTTACACAAACGAAAGAGTGAGAGAAAAGTAGAAACAAAGAATGATACGACAGATAAATCGTCTCTCTGTGTCTCAGTTTTACTCAAACTGTCTTCACTCTCTCGATGATGATCTCGTCACGAACTCATCCAGCCACAGACCTTTCATCCATTCATTGAATCCTCCATCTCTCCATCCGCTTCCTGGTTGTGTCCTGGGTTACGCTTTGCTGTAAGAGTGCCGCGGTGCCGTCCGGGCAGAGCTGACGTGCCGCTGTCGCCTCGTGTTTGTCGTAGTCGTCTTTTACATTGTCACGTTGTTTTGTTTGTTTGTCATATATCCTCAAAGAAATCTGAATTTGACCATTTTCATGCTAAAATTGACCAAATTTGACAATTTTTCTGTCAAAGAATATGTATTATTAAATAATTTACATAATTTAAATGACAAGAAAATATAAAATTGGACACATCTCCTACCAAATATATGCAAAATGTTTTTTGTTGGAAGAACTGATCCTATATGTTAAATTTTCTGCCAGATAAATATACAAAACATACCAAAAGTCCAACTTGAGTGATTCATTTTGTATCAAATAATACAAAATTGACCAAATTTGACACATTTTCTGTCAAAAAAATATGTATTATTAAATCATTTACATCATTTAAAAGACAAGAAAATATAAAATTGGACACATCTCCTACCAAATATATGCAAAATGTTGTTGTTTTTTGGAAGAACTGATCCTATATGTTAAATTTTCTGTCAGATAAATGTACAAATTATACCAAAAGTCCAACTTCAGTGATTCATTTTGTATCAAATAATACAAAATTGACCAAATTTGACAATTTTTCTGTCAAAAAAATATGTATTATTTAATAATTTACATCATTTAAAAGACAAAAAAATGTAAAATTAGACACATCTCCTACCAAATATATGCAAAATGGGTTTTTGGAAGAACTGATCCTATATGTTAAATTTTCTGCCAGATAAATATACAAAACATACCAAAAGTCCAACTTGAGTGATTCATTTTGTATCAAATAATACAAAATGTTATAATTTCCCTGTTAAGAAAATACAAAAATTTTACACATTTGCTATGAAATAAATACAAAATATATTATACAATACTTTTTCTATTCTTATAAAGTAAATTAGGAATCATTCATGTGCCAAAAGTACAAATTGTGTTGTATTTTGTTTAAAAAAAATACAAAACATGTCGATTTTCACTCTGGTTTTGTTGCAAAAAATTGTATTTATTTATTTGGGCATGTCATGCTCTAATTTGTAAATCTTAATGTTAAAATGAACCAACATTGGTCAACATGTTTCAAGCCAAAAAAATACAGAAATTGTCTATTTGCATGTCAACAGAAATACAAAATTATCCCAATAACTTTGTCATTGTCAGAAAGATATAAAAAGACATCGTCAGCAAACAAGTGTTAGTTTTATGATAAACGGTGTTTGCAGCTGGTTTAATATCAAGTGTGTTGGTGTTTAAAGTCTGAACAAGTCACTGAATGTTGTCAGGATTTACTTGAACTTGTGGTTTGATCCAGACCAGACACGCTCGTTTCTATCCATGTGTGAACTGAATCAACTGTGCAGTGTGTGTCCTGCCTTTGACCTCTGGGGAGACTGGGATCTTAATCAGAGCTGTTATTACAGCAGAGATCCTGTACTACCGACCTCTTCCACCACATTATTCTCCTCTGACCTTTACTGCTCCTCGGCTGCAGTGGCTGTATCCGCTGTGTAAATCATATACGCGTCTACCCGAGCGCACACAGGTACAGAAACACGGGACACACGCGTCTTTCAAATGGACGGGGGACGCTTTGCATCACATTTTGTCCTGGTGTCGTGTCCCCACCTCATCGCTCTACCACCACCACCTCCAACCGCCCTCATTTAAACACATCTAGGCCTTAATTGAATTGCAAAGGTCACCAGTGCAATTATTCCTGAATAAATGAGTGACCTATAATCCGGAGCTCTGCGGTGATAATTTATTTCACTGTGTCTGACGGTGAGGCGACAGGACGCCGAGCCAATGTCAGACCCCCTCAGACAAGTTGCCCTCCGCCGTGATATTAAGCCGTTACAAGCAGCTAATGAGTGTTACTGCTGCGTCCGTTCACTTTCTAAACCCGACTGCCCCCCTCCGTCCTCCGTCCTCGCTCCATGCGACTGTCTTCACCCCCACAAAGTGAGACGTCACAGGCTGAAAAAGCACCTCCAGTCACACCTACACTAAAACAGAGCTTTGGAGAATATTGCATATCAATACTAATGCAGATTATCTACCAATAACTCTTAGGATTATTTTCTAGATGAATCACAATTATTGCTAACAACTTGTTTAATGACCAAACGGGGACCTTTAAACTATTTCACCTTATGGGGACCTTTACAAACTATGTCCCCTGTTTGTCGGTTAAGTGTGTTTTGGTGTTTTGACTGTTTGTGTGTTTTCATGTGCGTGCATGCCTCGCTGCGTGCTTCTGATCTTGAGTACACCTGTGTGCAGCTCTGGCTGTCATCAGCTACACTCATACTGTACTTTAATATGTTTAAACTAATAACTGTGTGTGTCCTGACGTGGTAGCTGTCGTTATTTATGTGTCTTATGTGTGTTGTTGATGTGTGTAACTTGTGTGAACGTCCGTGTGTGTGTCCGTGTAGGTCTTTGTGAGTGTGTGTATGTGTGGTTAAAAACACAACCTTCAGTGGGAGCGCTAATGAGTAAGTGCACTCTTCTTTCTTTATTGTTGGGTTTTATGTAAAGTTGCTCAAATGCTCTCAGGTATGGCGGCTCTAAACGGAGGCCTGGGCGGCGCAGGGCTTACCAACGGGACGGCGGGCACCATGGACGCGCTGACGCAGGCTTACTCAGGGATCCAGCAGTACGCCGCCGCAGCGCTGCCCACCCTCTACAGCCAGTCCCTGCTGCAGCAGCAAGGGGCTGCTGGCAGCCAGAAAGAGGGTCAGTAGCCCGAGGCCGACTGTCCGCACATCACTGCTGCTCAGCGGGAGTTCACACTCAGTCTTTCCTATTTGTAGAATAGTAAACAGACAAAACAAGACTTTTGAACTGTTAACTGAGAGTTAAATCGAGGTAAAACATCATAAATTAAGTCTAATGCTGGTTATTTGTTTAATATGTGAACAAACACCTTCTTTAAATGGAGCAAAACATTTAAAAGTTGAGTTTGCAACATTTAATCGGAAAATACAGCAGCTCAGAAAATGCGTGAACAGAAAAACTGCTGATTTTTGTCTAAATAATTAACTAAATGTAGCTTTTTCTTGTTTGAATATTAAAAATAAACAAGTAAATTCACAGCTCTACAAAGTATAGGATCAAATGTTTACAGAAACTCTCAATTACTTTATATTAGTGTTACAAAATGAGTTTATTTGTTTGTATATTCAAACTTCCCTATGATTATCAGCGATACACAAACCCGGTGTTAAGTTCAATTTTCCACAAAAAGCTTTCAAACGCCGCGTTGAATAGCCGACACCAGATGATGAAACGTGTGGTAAAAACAGAAATAGAGCTACATACGATTTGTTTTATTCACATCTCTGCTTCCAAACAAAGATCCATCTGTAAAGACGCGTACTTTCTTTGACAATCCATCCCCGAGTTCAAAACCCTCAGAGGAGACAAAGAGGTGGCGAACGCCGAGCTTCATTTAGCGTTGGAGAGCATATTTAATGAGCCCGAGAGATCTGACCTTTGTGTGGTAGAAGTGGGGACGACCTACAACCTCTCTCTAAAGAGACCAACATACAGCTGAGAGAACGAATGAATGAATAAAAAAGCGAGAGAGCGGAACTACTTTTGTCCGTAGAGTGCCGGAATATAATTATTAAATGAAAACCAAAAGCTTTCATCTTTGTTTAATGTTCAATACAATCGCACAATGTTGTTTAAAAGCAATGACGAGCTCAAGGTCGCGCGATATTGTGCTAAGCGGTGTGCTTCGGCCGCGTTCCTATGACGACAGCGCCGGTCGCGACAATGCGACGCTCGCTCTCCTGCAGTTTCGCTTAATGAAAAACCACTCTGACCTTATACCCGCTCTGTATCTCGTCCCCGCCAGGTCCCGAAGGTGCCAACCTGTTCATCTACCACCTGCCCCAGGAGTTTGGAGACCAGGACATACTCCAGATGTTCATGCCTTTCGGAAACGTGGTCTCTGCCAAAGTCTTCATCGACAAACAGACAAACCTTAGCAAGTGCTTCGGTACGGGACACACACCTGCAAGCTATCTGTCCTTTTTCTTTGCTGTAGCTGGATCCTCTGAAGTCTTTCAGAGGAGATGAAGGTCAATTGGCATGTTCGTGTCGTAGGGGAATTCCTGTAATAACCGGTGTCTGAATAATGTTCACCTCAGGTCATAATTACAGATTTTATCTCAGATATTGTTGCAAAATAAATAAGCAAACAGGTCGTCTAAGAATCTGGCCCATGTCCATCATCCATCCCCTACGACGTGAACATGAAAACAGACATGGCTGGAAAAATATTCATGAATGGCTCAGAAAAGTTCAAGTTTACCAGTGGGAAGTTGCCCACATGTCAAGGCTGTTAACAAGAACAAAGTGCCCATTGCACTTTATGTCTGGCTTATTTTATTCACATCCTTCAGTGTCTTTATCTGCGGTTTACGAATAGGAACTTTTATGTAACAAAAAGTTTAAGAAGGTTCCTAAAAACGTCACTAACTGCAAGAGAAACTGAGATACTCTTCAACTTCCAGCTCAGTTTACTGCAGAGCTGCAAACATTTAAAATTTGTCCACAGGGAAGCATACAGTGGTCGAATATGGAGATGCCAGTAATGCATGAGTAATTTCTTGGGTTTGGAATGAGTTTATCAGCTTTTCCAGTTCTAATATTTTATCAGGTCTTTCAAGGCAATTCAGGAAATCAATAACCGTCTCTATTTTCTGTACAATTAGCACCAGCGTACACGATTCCTTCCAGGAAACTTTTAAAGACCTGTCAAATAAAGCATGGCAACATTTTCCTGCATGATATTTCCAAACTTATAACAAGCTGACCAGGAAATGGGTTAAAAGATATCAAGGGCTGCAAAGGACACGCTGGTTGTGTCCTCCAAAATTCAGGTAAAGGAGTTTATATTACTCATTCGGGACAGGACTTGTTGGCTTGGCTAAAAGGGATCCACCCCTGAACTCGCACCGCAAGAGACTCCTTTCCAACCTGTTTTTAACATTCCACCTGATCGGTGTGTTCAAATCCAAGGTGAAATGCATTTAAGTGTGCTGTAGATTTCCATTTGCATAGCATTTGTCAATATACAAAAACAACAAAAACCCTGAATATAACGCGTCTCCATTCCTCGTGTAGCAACTGAGGGAAACAGAAATAAATCAAGCGTGGATCCGGGGAAGGAACGGCGCTCAGACAGACGGCATTGATACTTGTCAGACAATGGATTGTGAGGATGGATGCGAGACAAGCGAGACGAGGAGTTTACTGTCAGTTTTAGAGGTTGCAGACATTGCGAGAGGGAGTGTGCACAAACATGACTTTGTGAGAGACAACACAACACAATGTGATCTCACTGTCTGCTCCGGAAAACCTTTATTTTGACCAGCAGTGATGTTTGACACATCGTTGGTCAAAATATTGGAGCAGATACGGTGGTTCGACTTTTCACGGACGATGCTTCACAGCGGTGTCACCAACCCCCCGTTTGTTTTTACTGTAGCTTCATTCTTTCATTATTTTGTTGATGCAACGGCCCAGTTCCCCTCCAGGAGTCATTAAAGTTTAATCTTTCCTTATTGTGTACCAGGGGTGTATTTTAATGTAGATGTAAATGTAATCCAGATAAATCAGATCTCAGGACACAGAAACAAGGCGAGGGGGGTGCCTCGTGTAGTATTTTAACGTCAGTTTATTATTACACTTTAATTTTGAGACAGTATTGCTGCTGTAAATAAACAAGTAGAAGCTTATTGCTCTGCATGAGTCAGATTCGGAGGGAAATCTGCCGATTTACGGCGCAAAACAAAACAGAAAAGAGATGAAAACATTTGATTGCAGACATTTATTTATTATGGGAAATGTAATCTCTACAGTTTTAAGGGATGTAAACACAAACAGTGCAACTGGCAAAATAGAAGCGACCAATCGTCTCTGTTATGGTCCGTCCATGGATGGTTTCCAACCCTCCAACCAAATGCACATTAAACATGTTCGTGTTTAGTCTTTTCTATGAAAAAGTGGAATTTATCTTTCTTCTGCTTGCTAGCTACATTAGAGAGGACTGCCCATTGTTCCAACAGCCCATTATGTCGAAACCCCAACAGTCCGAAAACATCCCATTGGACCAAAAGCCAACAGTTATTCCAAAAACAAAAGCCCAATGTTCTGAAGGCCAGTTTTTTTTCCAAAAATACACATTTGCCCTGGAGTTTTTTTGCTCTTAATGTCTTAGTGTAGTTGGAGGTGCAGCAAAGGAGGAAGTAAGGTGACCTTTGTTGGGTGACTTTCACCGTCGATAGTCAGGAGACGGTTTTTTAACAATGGTAACCCTCATGGTCAGGGTAACAATAATACACATTATAGTCTTCAGGCATCAAAACTACTTGGGAAGGATTCGGAAAAGATCATGGTTTGGGTTAAAATAAGTACCGTTAGTGAAGTCACAAATAGTATTGATACCAGAGAATTTTGGGAATAATTGGCCGTTGGAACAATGGAAGCCGTTATACCTGTTATACCTTTATTTGTGTAACTCTTAAGGCAGGGGTCGGCAATTAGCGGCCCGCGGGCCAGAACTGGCCCGCCATCAATTATATCTGGCCCGCTAGATGACGTTGATTTATTTTAATATATACATATATATTTTTAAATATATCTTTTAAACCTCATGTTTCCCTTCAAAATACAACAATTCCACAGATTTCACAACATTTATTGAAAAGTAGCTGATAAGTAACGTGACAGCAGCCAGAACGTCCTCGCAGCCTCTTTACCTGACGCACAGGTCGGAACGATAATTGGCACGTGCGTGCGCTGTAACCTGTGGGAAATAAAAGTGTCCTGTGTCCCTCTTGCAACGGACAACGTGAACAAATATGTTTTATCAAATGAAAAAAAACAAAACCAAACAAGGTCGGCAGACCTGCGCTGCTGTATACATTAGTTACGGCAGGTTGCTAGGGCAGGTTGAGTGTTTCATGACAGACGCAGTGGGCGTTTAAGGCCGTAAAACCCCTAACCACACACTTTTATACACCTTGTTACACGCATTTTGTACAGTGCTCCCTTAATTAATCAGGACGTAGAACATACGTGCGGTTCTCACTCAGCCAACCAGGACGCCCCCCCCCATGGTCATGGCCCGCGATGGAATTGTCAGAAAAAAATTGGCCCGGGTCCAAACTTAATTGCCGACCCCTGTCTTAAGGTTTTCTAGCTTTATTAATTTAGCTGTACTTCATCTTTCCGTCTTTTCTCTGGTGTCGCCCCCCGCAGGCTTCGTCAGCTACGACAATCCAGTGTCGGCACAGGCAGCCATCCAGGCCATGAACGGCTTCCAGATCGGCATGAAGCGGCTGAAGGTGCAGCTGAAGCGCTCCAAGAACGACAGCAAACCGTACTGATCTTAGCACTAGGGTCTATCTGCTCCCCATGTTAGCACTGCTAGGGTAAGTCCCCCCCCCCCCTCCCTACAAAAAAAACAATGAAAATGACAAAAAACAACAGCAAACCGAGCCACGACCTCTACACAGGGACTGGGGGGTGGGTGGTGTTTGATGGGAGGGATATGGGAGGGATGTGGGAGGGAGGGGGAGACGACCTACAACCACCCTGAGGGAGACACACGCCTTGTTTTGTTATTTTTTTTGTTTTTCTTGCTTTTTTGAAGATTTTTATGTTAGCTTTCAAGTATTATTATTTATTACAATTAAATCTTTTTTTTTTTCTGACACACATGAACGCTTCCATTACCGCCATTACTTTGTGCAATTTTTATTTTTTATTTTTACAATGGAAGGAAGTAGCTATCTTGGGTAGCTTTTTTGTTTGTTTGTTTAAAAAAAAAAAATTTTCTTTCTCAGTGATTATTTATACATTTTTGAGGACTAGTTACAGTCAGAACCGAGGTAAAGACAAAGGAGCCATGATGATTTTTCAATCTTTTTTTCTTCTCTCTCTCTCTCATTGTGAACCTGAGGCCTGGCGATGGGTTCATTTTTTTTGTTTTTTTTCTTCATTTTTAAAAAATTTTGACGCGCACGCAGATATGCACATTCGACCTTTGACCTCCGCGGTGTTGGTTGCAGGCCGCCGCTGCTTCTCCAAATAAAAAAAATAATAAAAAAAACCCTCTACGCCTGCTGGCAACCCGGGAGCAAAGGCTGCAAAAACGTTAGTGGCCTCTTTTACATTTATAGTCAATGGCGACGTCAGCCTACAGTTACAGTTACAGTCCACCACAACAAGAAAAAAAAAAAAACACATACAAACACAAACACACAATCCAGCTACGTCTTATTATTTATGTGAAAAAAAAAAAACAGTTTTTTATTTCTCAGAAGATAAAATAATTAGTAACTACTTTTCTGGGTCAGATCACATTGGTCTTTGTTGTGAAAGGGATATTACAGCATGTAGAACATTTTCAAAATAACATCCAGAATTTGATGAAGGCTATAATAATAATTCTAATAATGAAAAAAAAGAGTCTATGGGTTAAAGGTGGTAACTGAAAATACTTGATGTTTGTTGAAAGATTTAAAAAATAAAAAAGAGTAATTCAAAGTACAGAAAGCCACAGGCCTGTAAATTTTATTTGTAAAAAAAGCAGTTCTATTTTTATACAACATTTTTACTGCCTCAGATGAAAAAAAAAAAGGATTTTATTTATTGCCTATCGTTAAGTTATTGGACTCCTATAAAGTATTACAGCATCATTAAAGTAGACCCTTGTGGAGAAGTCTCGTGGAATTGGGTTCTCCGGTGTTTTTCATGTTTTTTCAGTGCAGAAACCACAATCACGACACACTCACGCCGCCATCCAACTCCACCTCCTGCTCCACCCTGTGTCCTTTACCCATCCATCCACACACACACACACCTCTGTGCTGTTCATCCATCCATCCATCCATCCACCGCTCTCTCTTTTTCACCACTCTCCCCCTCTCTCCATCCGTAGTGGGACTATTTCTTCTTCACTTGTCGAATTTCTACTTTTTTTCCCCCCCTACCCCCCTCGCGTTTATTATTATAATTTTGTTAATTACTTTGTTTTTTTGTTTGTTTATTTTTGTCCGTAGCGCCCGTTCCCCACCCTTTCAAAGTAAAAGCATAATTAAAGACCCCACCCTCACTTTCCCCCGCCTCCAAAAATTTCGACTTATTATCTCCCAAATGACAACATCCATCCGGGATCTGATGGATTAAAACTTTGGGTGTTCTCTGTTTTTTGTGTGTGTATGTATATGTATGTGTGTGTGCGAATGTATAAGTGTGTTGTTGCCTGTTAGTATATAAACCTATAACATTAATATCATTTAAAAAAGAAAGAGAAAAAAAAGCATAAAATCAAAGCTAAAAATTGCCAATGAAATCAGTGAGTGGTGTTGCTGTTCTGCCGGTTTGCATTCTTGTTGTTGCTTGTTTGTTGTTGTTGTTGTTGTTGTTGTTTCTCCTGATTTTACAACAAAAAAAAAGAAGAATTGCTGTAGTGGTGTTCGGCTCTGGCTCTCTGTGTGTAACTCTCTCCTCTCCCGTTTTTTCTTTCCCCCTTTTAGAAACAAACCATCTCCATGCCTGTTAGCTCATCGTTTGCCTAGCATGTCTCCGTGGCGTCCCTCCCTCCCCCTTCGTCCCCGTACCACCCCGTCCAAAAACAAACAAACTTTTAAACGAAACAAAAATCCCCACCGAGCAAACAAACAAAACAAAAAAAGTGTCATCGTCCTCCTCCTCGTCCCTCCCGTCATTGTTTTTCTGATGTCTTTTCCGAGCTCACCTGATCATAACCTGGCTCTCCTCCTCCTCCTCCTCCACCGCCGCCTACTGACCTTTTGAACTTTGAACTTTTTGGACTTTATTTAAATTTTTTTCTTTTAAATTTTTTTTTTTTTGTTGCATGTGACCTCATTTGGATCTTTTTTTTTTTCCGGGGAGGGGTTTTCAGGGAGGGAGCGAGGCGACGAAAGGGAGTGGAGGGTGGTGGGTGTTAAGAAAAATGAATCAATGTGAAAAAGATATATAAAAGCTGCATTCATATGAAAAACAGACAAAAAAACACAAAGAGACTGAGATTTTTATGGAAATAAACAAATGTTTCTTTTTTTTTGGAGATATAAAAAAACAACAACAACCTGTGGCAAAGTGATTTCCATTCAAAAATGTTTTCTTGCATTTTTTTCTTTTTGTTTTTATTTGGGTTTTTTCTTCTTCTTCTTCTTATGTCAGTTTTCTTTCCTTTTCTTCTTCATTTAAAGTAAACTTGAAAGTTCACCACAGGAATTGGCGCGTCATCTTGCTTCTGGCGCCGTTAAAACACGTAAAAAAAAAAAAATCCGATAAACGCGGGCCAGAAGCAGTCGGAAGCGCCAGTTTCTCTGAAGAAATAAGACTACTTCCAAACAGTTTTGAGTAAAAACTGTCTGATCAATATTAGACTCTCTCAGAGCTCTCCAATGGTTTTTACATTTTTCAGGCAGTGTAAAGTTTTTTGATAAGGCCATTTTAAGTGGCTCTGTTTCTCATTCAAAGTCTATATATAGAACCACTTTTTTCTAGAGTAGTTTAAAGGTAAAAATAAAAAAGACATTTGCCCTGTTTGGGTGGGAGAAATGCTACCTACTTGTGTCACCTTTTGCTGAACTGACTCACAGATAGACAATCCGTGGTTTAAATGCACATGATGAAATGACCTATATTTTCTACTGTTTAAATGTATAGAGGAAAAAAAAAACACAGAAAAAGAACGTACTAAGATTTACCTGTAACCTGCGTTAACGTCGGTGCTTCTCGTGAGTTTAGTTGTGGTTTCATCACAAAAGTCTAACGGTCTTAAATGTTCTCATGTTTTTCAAGAGAAGACTAAAAAATCAGTTTACTTGAACAATAGACAAAGCCTTTCATATTACTATAATAGTTACTTTGTTGGGTTATTTTCTTTATTTTTCTTCTTTTTTTTTTAAGGAGTCCCTATTTGCTAAATTTCTTGTTGGTTAATTAGCTATATAAAATTCCTAAAAATATATATAAATATAAATATATCTATATATATATAATGTCAGCTTGTGAAGCATCAATGTCATTATTATTTTATTTCTCTCGTGGGAAACAATATTTAGATGTGTTTTGTTGTTCAGCAAAATGTCTTATAACGAAAAAAAAAAAAAAGACAAGATCAGTGGAGTTTAGTGCCAAATTCTGAAGGTACTTCCTGCCTAGCGCGTCAGTGTATTTCTTGTGAAATTATTTGATAACATGGGTATTTTATTATAAGTGTTTTGTATGGATCCCTCATATTTAAAATATAGATTTAAAAAAGAGTTTGTTAACTTGCTATTCTGTGGTCTTGTTGCCTGAAAATGTCATGTTTGCTTTTTTTCTTTGTAAAGATGTACAAAAAAAAACAAACAAAAAAAAACATACAAATGAACAAAAAAAAAAAAAGTGCCCATGTGTCATATATATATATCTATATACACGCACACACGGACACGTAAACACACACATTCTCGTGCAGACCTCACAGTTTTACTTTTTCTTGTTGTGCAATGAGAGCCCCTGAGCGCGAACGTCTCTACAGCGACCGGCCACGCCCCCGCAACACGCAACGCGCAAGAATTCACGCACTGATATTTTTAGCCATTGTACAGCAGCCGTTTTATCCATCAAAAGCCTTACCACGAATCTTTGCACTCCTCACACACACACGCAAGACGTCAGACTCCGGTGTGTATTGTTCTGATTGTTTTTCCGCGCACGCGCCGAAAAATATATAGATATATATATTTTAAAAAAAATGAGGTGAGAGTCATACGCAAAGCCTTATTTTCCTCCAATTTTTTTTTTTGGCTGGTTGTAGCCGGCGCCGTTCGTCTCATCGTTACTTACGCTTGTTTTCACGATGTAAGCACAAGGCAAGATACTCGCTCATTTACAAACGGAAAAAAGCACACGCCGCTGCAAACGGCGCCGTCGTCGTCGATGCTGCTGCTGCCGTCCTCCGAAGTCGAAATAGAGTAAGGCGGGACGGTCCGGAGCAAGTTTTTAACTCGTTTGATTTTGAATTATTTAATTTTAAGACTTCTCCATACGTGAGTTTTTGTGGTGTAATGGGCCAAAATCATGTTTAGATGCCAAAGTGTGTTATTGACACTCTCATAGTCGAGCCGTTTACATGGGCACAGTGTTGTCAAGTCTATTCAACTGCCCCCGATACCCCTCCCTGAAAGCCTAGTTTACGCTCTGCAAAAAAAAAAAACTACAAAAAAAAAACTACAAAAAAAGGCAGCATTATTTTCTACAGAAGCTCACCAGTCGCCTTAACCAGGGAGCGTCGTACCAGTATTATAAGAGTAGAAGATGTTGTCAAGTCGAGTCAGTGATGTGTGCCAAGTCTAGGTTCACCTTTGTGTGCAGTTAACCTCCCACTCGTCCAAGTCTGGGTTTCCGCCATTTCATCCGATCGGCCGGAGACGCTAAAATGGCCGTTGCGTCCTCGCGAGCCGTTTGCCGCTCTCTCGGTTTGTTGTTGTCTCCCAGGCTAACCGGGGTTATTAGAAACAGGGCTGTGGAGAGACGTCTTATTGGAACAGCGACAGGGGAAATAAAAAACGCTCGTCGGCTTGGAGAGAGGAAAGGGGGTCACGTCCGCAGGTCCGCGCAAGGCAAAAAAAACAAACAGAGATGAAGCCGAGACAGCTTTCATCATCGTCTCAAAGACCAAACCCAATACCAAACTTTTTATCTGATCTCATGGAGACGGAGGCGAGCAGACTTTCTTTCTTAAATAATGCAGTATATACACATGAGCAGTGCCACAAACAGCCATAACTACCTGTGTGAAAGCTGGACGAGAGGAGTCCGTCCCCCCCGCGGTCCAATCAGTGTTTAACGGACCGGTTTGTACTAAAACCAGCGCGTGCAGATGTTAACATCCGAGAGCTACGATTGCACATTTCTAACATCGTCACCTCACTCTTGCACAATTATCCGTTAAGTGTGGAGGCTACGTAATTCTGTGCTGTCTCGAGTCGACGCTAACTTACAAAAAAAAACAACAACAATCTCAACGGTTTGCACAGTCCGGTGTCAAGCATCTCGTCTTTGTTTCAATGTCGAAGCACAAAGAGGGTCGCGGAAACGTCGCGTTTCTGTCGAGCGGCTCGCCTCAGGGGCTGTCATTGCCGATGCTCGTTGTAATCTTTCTATCTTGTCACTGTTCACTTCTCTGTTCTCCTTCTTTCTTAATTATCTTAAGTGCTATTTATCAAACAACAATGAAATCTGAAAGGACAAAAAAAAGAAAAAAAAAACATTTTTGGAACTTGTCGTTTCTTTGCATTTATGGCTTATGTCAAGTTTTTTGGAGGAAAAATGTTTTGTGTGTTCTCTCTTTCCGTGCCGTATATAAAAAAAAGAGCTTGTTGTCTTGTAGAAATTATCCAAATTATTTTTGTTTTGTTCTTTTTTTTTTTGTTTCTTTTAAATTCTCAGTAGTTTTAAAGTTATTGTCTTGAGAGAAGCCAAAGTCAATGCATTTCAGTGGATCCTGTAAGCGTGATGTATGTTTGTTTGACAACACTTCGAAAAATCTGTCACTGGATGGGATTTAAAAAGTACAAAAAATGCAGGCTTTCCTATTTCTACAACTGATTGTACTTATGCATTTTGTACCAGTGGAATTTTTTATACTGGAGATTAAAGGATACAACAAAAAAATCTTAGAAAAAAAAAAGCTGTCTGGCCTGGTGGTGTGGCCCGACCGTGACTGGTCCCCGAGTATGATTTCTAGCTGGCATCAAGAAAGTTGGCTTTTGATATAAGATTTTCTAGAAGATCTTTGGCTTTATTTCTTTCACTTCTTTTTCCTCACTTGAGTGTTGTTCTTTCTTTCTACCTTTCTTTTCTTTCTGTTTTGTTTTGTTTGTTTTTTCCCGAAATCAGAGAGTAGGTGAGCGTCAGATTTTTTTTAAAATTTTTGCTTTTTTTTTTTTTTTTTTTTTAAATAGTTCTAGCAAGTTTGTCTATACAACAGCGGTAAGTTTCATTTGACTTCTGTATTGTGCCGTCTACACGATAAGACAATTATAGAAAAAGAAGGAATAGAAATATTTAGTCACCTTCAGTGGATTAATGTATTAGTTTAATAAAGAGATCAACTAATTAGAAATTTTTTGCTTTTAGCTGTTTAGATTTTTCCGGTTTCTCTGTCCTTCTCTGTGAACTAACTGTGTAGCTGAAGCAGTCAGAATTATTTTTGTAAACGTATGTTCTTGTGTGATGCAGTTTTTTGCTTCTGTCTCCTATATTAAACCATTTTTCCTAATACTTGTCTCTCTCTGTGTTGTTATGTTCCAGTGGCTGTCTGACGTTGTACTGTTTCACAACCTCTCCATCCTCTCTCGTCTTTTTCTCTCTTTTCTTTCGTAGTCTCTCTCTTTCTCGTTCTATCTTTTTCCCTCCGTCGTGTTCACATTTTTTTGTTTTTTTTGTTTTTAGTAAACTCCACCCCCCTCCCAGTGACAACTCACTATGCTGTTCTCACTAAACATAGTAAATATACATCGACGTGTTTGTATGTATATTACTGTGTAGCCCAAGTCGAGGCGTGACGTGAAGCACATTAGCCGGGTGTGGAAAAACATTTTGGGAAATACGTTTATTCACGTTCCTACGAGATTTAAGAGCTGGTCAGACGAGAATATGCATTATTAAATCTTGCAGATGTTGGGACCTACTACTTGTAGCTGTTTCCAGCCTTTGTGCTCTAACTCTTGGCAAGAAAGTCAAATTTCCGCATTTCCACCGTTTAAATCAGCTGAGAAATGCTAAAATGTGGCTTAAGAGCAGCAAGTTTTTGGCAAATTATCAGAATATTTTTTATTTCTTAGCTTGAAAGAATAGTTTGACACTTTGGGAAATATGTTTACTCGCATTCTTACCGAGATTTAATCACCATATATGTATTGTTGCTAATAAGAGGCGAAATATTGAGCTCGTATCAAAAAATTTTACAGGGCCATGCTAGCTGTTTCCCTTTGTTTCCAGCCTTTGTGCTAAGCTAAGCTAACTGGCTTCATATTTGTCGTACAGACATGAGAGTAGTGTCGTTTTTCTTCTTCTTCGTCTTGACTCTCGGAAAGAAAACGAATTAGCGTATTTCCCCCCCGTTCAGAAAAAATAGCTCACACTGGAATTGGCCGTCCTTCTGTCCTGTGCTGTCCGCCGTCCTGGGCGAGGCCTGTCCACATGTGTGTCCACTTTGTGTCCGATCCACTCCCGTTACTGTCTCACCGTCACAACTGCATCCCCAGTATAGAGAGAGAGAGGAAAGAGAAGTCAAAGGTCAAAGTTTTCACCTTTTTTTTTTTCCACTCACAGATAATAACAAGAGGTGTGTTTGAATAAAACGTGGTGCTAATGTTCTGAAGGTTACCGCAGAGAAACGATTACAGACATCGGACAACGCTGGCTTTTTATTTTTTTTTGAAAGAAAGAAAGAAAACATTCAATGTCGGTTTAATAAATCAGACGACAGCAGTTCTGTAACCTCGCAGCGATTTAAATCTTTATAACCTCATGCTACAAAATATCCACGTTGCTCTCTGGCACATTGTGGCATCTTCTCCTTTCATCACTGCACAAGTCCACCGAGTCTGTTATTAAATATTGATTGTGAGGTTCAGGCAAGGCATACAATAAACTGCCCTCAGCCTGTGGATCCAACTCATGGATAGATAATATTACACCTCTATTACTGTTGACGTGTGGCCTGTAATTCAAGAACATGTCTGCAGCTCAGGGTTTATTTATTTTTTATTTTCCAAGATGTTTTTCTTTGGGTTTTTATTTTTTCATATATATAGAAACACTTTTAAGGGAAGGTGACAAGCCGACGTGTCTTTGCAGGGAAAATTGAAATGATGGTTGCGCTCACACACAGAGTCAGTAGCCTTAAAATATTGGGTCGTCGTTCGAGTGTTTGAGGATGACCGCCGCGTCAGCTGTCGGTCGCACAGGATGATTCAAGGTAAGGTCGGGACACTATATTCTAAATAAACTGAGATTTTTTACAAGTGTGGGTATTCGAAGGCCACTAGCAGCACTTCATCGCTTTCAATGCGGCTGATTATTTGAAGTCCAGGAGATTTTTTTCAAGGATTCGTTTGACCCTTGAAAAAAGCGTTTAGGCCGATGCAACACCACAACCCTGCTTTTCCAGTGAACGACACACGACAAAAGTTTAATATTAGTTACCTTGATGAAGCTGTTCTTTTTGATGCTTCTGATTTCTCATCGTCGAAGCCTCTCGGCTGTGTAGAATGAATAACACATGAATAAATCCCGCGATCAATACCAGCCTATTTATAGTGAGTAGACGACGGCGATACCGGATCGATGCCGCCGAACACAAAGACGTTGTTTGCAGATGAAAATAGAAGCTCAACGAAACATCAGAACAATGGCGCGAGCGCTGTAAGTAATCGAGTCATGGCGTGCGCTTGTTTGGATGCAGGTAAAATCCGGCAGATTAATGCATTATGCAGCGGAGTTCAGCGGGCTATTTGTTACCACCCTGTGAAATGTTTTTGAAGATACGAGCAGCTCTTAAAGCACCAAACCACACAGCTAGTCTATTATTCACGCCTTCACAAGAGCTGGAAACCAGATTTGCTGCAGGGGCTTCTTCGAGAACACACACACACACATTCTCCGTCTTCAATCCGTCACGTTTCCCCGTCTGAAGCTTCCTTCCTGTGAGGGAGATGAAGAAGAGAAGCCGGCGGAGCGAGCTGGAGGACAGGAAATTGGTCGGATTGTAAAGAGAGAGAGAGAGAGAGAGAGAGAGGACGAGGGGAAGTGAACTGCTTGATTTGAGCTAATGAAGATGAACTGCCAGCCCAGCGGAGGCCGAAGCTCTGCCAGAGCATCCCCGCTGATGCCGTCGCCATGGAGACGGGGTTAAAGGTCAAAGGAGTTTTTCTGCACAAAGAGTTTCAGCATTTTATTTATTTATTTATTTATTTACAGGATAATAGAGTTCAGGAAAAGGAGAAAGTTTCTTCTGGTCACAACAACCTCAAGGCTGTGACAGCATCTGAGGCCAGCGAGGTCACGAGCGTGTCCGAGTCCAACAAGGACGCGTTCCATTCAGGAGGGGAAAACACGCTGAAAGCATGTCCTTATATTTTCTACCACATCTATAGAAAGATGAAGGAGTACACGCATGTTTGTTTATGTCAGTATCTTTATATTAAACACAAAAGTAAAAAAATAAAACTATGAACCATCATATTATTAAAACCACAGTACAGTGAATACAAAATGAAAAACGTTTACCTTATATTTACATTTAATTTGAACACGTTTAGTCGAATGAAATTAATATAATTACATTATTTTAACAAGAGCTGATGAGTTCTCCGGCTCGCCTTCCCTCGAAGGTTAGAACAATCAAGACAGCTTGTTATTGGGGTCGAATTCATGTGTTAAATATATATATATATATATATATATATATATATATATATATATATATATATATATATATATATATATATATATATGACATGAAATGTTAATTAGTGATCTGATCGTGGCTTGTTTTGTTAGATTTACACACATAGGTTGGCTGTTCCACTTTGTTTCCAGCCGCTCAGCGAAGTGAAGTTAAGGTTGCTGGAAAATGTCGTCAAATTTAGTTTATTATTGTCAGTTTATATAAAATCTTCATGCGGCTTTGTATTAAATACAACATTAAAAATAAAATTAAACTATGAATTGAGCATTAAATGCAGCCATAGCTCTGTGAATTTAATGAAAAAATTGTTTTTAACAAGTTGCATCCAAACCATTTTATTTTACATCTTACTTAATATTTATATTCAATTTGCAACAGTTTAGTTGAATGAAATTATTATAATTACATTATTTCAACAAGAACATTTACATTAAGTTATTTAAAGTAAAAAAAAATATTGTTTAATTTAACTCCTAACATAACATTTGAAGTTTAAATAAATTTAAATGTCAACTTAAATGCAAACATGACGTTCCACAGGTTCCACGTTGTATTAACAGCTCAGTCATAATGTGACCACGACGTTTCAGCCCTTCATTAAAATAAATGTCACAGATAAACGACATATCATCAAAGATGAACAATTCAACATTTGAATTAAGGCGGTTCAGGTCACTCTGTTTATAGAGACGATTATCATTAACATCTCTCTCAACTTTGAAGAAGTTGAAGAACAAAACATGTCTCACTCTTTGAATCCGCCGCATGCAGCGAGACTGAAAAATCCAAATAAAGGCTCTGTTTGCTAAGCAGGTAATTAAATTACAGTGTTGATCAAAGGGAGGCCTGGGAGACGTTTTTTTTTTTTTTGTCTTCCACATTTTCCAACAATTTCTTCTGCATTGCTTTGAAGAACTGACGTGACTCATTCCCCTTTGTTAAGACAAAATATTGTTATGCTTATGTAATGCTTAAGCTCGTTGGCAGAACACGGAAGAAGAAGAAGAACCGGAGAAATATCTAAAACACGGCTGCCGGAGGAGTGCGTGGGTTCAATGATACGATGCTGCCACCTTGTGCCGACAGAGGAGAGTTAAAGTCTTCTACCTGAGGTTAAAGCCTGTGTGTGTTTCACATAGCTCACTCTTTGATGAGGAGATTATTACTCCGGTTATTTCCTCACTGATGTTTGGTCGTGCCGGATCTCGGATTAGTCTCTGGAGCTTTGATCTCTGTCAGGTGAGTCTCACCAACCACTAAAAGTCAGCCCCAGATTTACTCTTGTCCTGTGGCTTCTTTGTCTTTTTCTCTTCTTGGCTTCCTCCGTCAACGTCCTCTTCGTCCTCTGCCATCAGATTAAAACTAACAGCAGCTACAGCTGTCAGCAGTTTACTTCACTGTCCATCATAAACTCTGTAAATCCCAGCAGCATTGAAACACCTGCTAACATGAGCTAACAGACTGAGCTAACATGAGCCAACAGCAGCTAACAGACTGAGCTAACGACAGCTAACAGACCGAGCTAACATGAGCTAACAGACTGAGCTAACAGACTGAGTTAACATCAGCTAACAGACTGAGCTAACAGCAGCTAACAGACGGAACTAACATGAGCTAACAGCAGCTAACAGACTTAGCTAACATGAGCTAACAGCAGCTAACAGACTGAGCTAACAGCAGCTAACAGACTGAGCTAACATGAGCTAACAGCAGCTAACAGACTGAGCTAACATGAGCTAACAGCGGCTAACAGACTGAGCTAACAGACTGAGTTAACATCAGCTAACAGACTGAGCTAACATGAGCTAACAGCAGCTAACAGACTTAGCTAACATGAGCTAACAGCAGCTAACAGACTGAGCTAACAGCAGCTAACAGACTGAGCTAACATGAGCTAACAGCAGCTAACAGACTGAGCTAACAGCAGCTAACAGACTGAGCTAACATGAGCTAACAGCAGCTTACAGCAGCTAACCAACTGAGCTAACAGCAGCTAACAGACTGAGCTAACATGAGCTAACAGCAGCTAACAGACTGAGCTAACAGCAGCTTACAGCAGCTAACCAACTGAGCTAACAGCAGCTAACAGACTGAGCTAACATGAGCTAACAGCAGCTAACAGACTGAGCTAACAGCAGCTACAGCTGTCAGCAGTTTACTTCACTGTCCATCATAAACTCTGTAAATCACAGAGAGTTGAGGCGGAGCAGCCGGAGGACATCAGAGGGAAAACCAGAAAACATTTCCTCCATAAAATATGATCCAGTTTCACCAGAATCAGTGAAATAGTTGCTGCTGTGTGACTTAGTGCCGTAAAGCGTTACGTACTTCTCCCGACCCGGAGCCCAAAGTTACATAGTGTGAGAACAGACGTACGAATGACAGAGACACCGTTCACCTGACGACCCGGTTGGTGTGAGAAGTAGTAAACAAAGTATGTACGCTTCATTCTGAGGTAACAAAAACAGAATTATTCTTATTTTCAGGTGATTACACCTCCCAGCGTCCGGCGTCTTTGACCTCCCGGCTTCCTCCGAGAAGCATCTCCGATCACGGAGCACTCACCTTCCTCTTTGTGTGTTTCTCTAAGTGTCACCACGGTGTGCGGGGGTTGCGTTCGGTGGAACCGATGTAGAATTTGTCGCGGACAGCGGCGCCACAATCACCGCCTAATAGGCCGTGAAATCAACACTCACATCGGGCCGAAGCCAGAACCGTGTCACATGACGCATTAGGATAACAAATAGGCCGTAACGCCTGGCACTAACAAGGTGAGTGGTCCAGGTCTGCGGCGCTGTCAGACACAGGACTATAAAACATATCGCATCGCTGGGGCCTGATTAGCTGTGTGAGCTGTAAACCAACAACAACAACAGACGTGATTGATCGGACCACACGTCCATCCGAACCGGCTGCTTGTTTGTTTGTTTGCTCTTCCTCAGATTTGCCTCGTGATTCACGGGAACGTGCGTCCTTGACAACTGACGGACGTGTCCGATAAATGAACGCAACATGCTGCAAATGAATAAATCAATCGCCTCACTCGGATCGACTCCGGCGTCGCTGGAGGAAGTCGATACTCGGTCGTGGAATACATCAGGTACCAGCCCGTGTTGCTGAACCAAACTTAATTCAATTTACGAGCCTTGTTAGAGTCTGTCTGACTCCTTCGTTCTCGGATCCGTCTTAATGAATGTTTCCAGTTTTTTAGGGCCAGAGACTCAGAAACTCACGCAGGTGTGTGTGCACCTATGACGGGTAACACAGATGTGTGTGTTCTGGATGTAGACCAGACTTTTTCTTTCACATGGGGGAAGCTTGTTTTACAGCGATCAATAAACATACAGCAGTTTACAGTGGTACTGGAGCATGGTGGGACTTTAAGGGCAGATATTTTAATACTTAGTATATTACATTTGATTATTTTTAGGTCACCGGAAATAATAATAAATCCATTTTTACAAAGTAAAACTTTAAGGAAAGATCTCTTAAGTTTCATGTTGGGAAGTCGGAGAGTTAATGGACCAGTTGAAGGACGTCTGTGCAGGGTTTAATGACTTCTAAAGTTGTAGTGATCACAACTACGGCGTGTTACTGTAGAAACGTGGCGGTTCAACATGATGGACTCCGTGGAAGAGGATCTGCAGAGTCTGTAGGCTCATTTTAACAGAGATGTATAAAGTACTGGAGTAAAGGAGTGGAGTAGAAGTACAAGTGCTATATCAAAAAACTGACTTGAGTAGAAGTTGAAGTGTTCTTTAAACACCATACTTAAGTAAAAGTACTAAAGTATTTAAAATGTTTTGTACTTAAGTATTGAAAGTAGAAGTATGTAAAAAAAATTGCTACTTAAGTACTGAAAGTAAAAGTACAAGTACAAGTACTGTTGTTAATATTATTTCAAATATTTATTAAGGCACAACTTCTAATGTTACAGTGTTACAATGTTCATGGTAGAGTTCTGTGATTTCCCATGGTCTGTGAATGCGTCTGAATGAATGCAGAGCGAGGGGGCGGGGCAGCAGGTGAGAGAGCGCACCTGGGTGAGTCAGGTGTATGACGTACGCCGCACGAGCGAGGTTGATGTGAGACCGGGACTGTTCAGTTGGTTTTTTTGTCGTGGTTCCGGCCGACAGTCACCGAGTCCTGGAACCAAACCGTTCAGCAATAAATGCAGTTTGTTCAATATCGCCTCGTCATTCATCACGTGTCCGGCTGGACGCTACAATAGTAACGAGTAACGACTCAGCACATGAAAAATGTATCCGAGTAAAAGTATTAAACTCATTAGAAATATGTAGTGCAGTAAAAGTGGAAGTTGGGGGGTAAAAATAATACTCCAAAAAAGTACAGATACTGCATTTTAGTACTTAAGTACAGTACTTAAGTAGTTCCCCTTCGCTACTATACATCTCTGCATTTTGAGGTAACAAAAACATACAGCGACTAAAAGTCAGTCCCAGATTTACTCTTGTCTGTTGTCATTGCATTGTCCGCTCACCCAGCTCCTGTTCTGGCACGACACCAGCCCCCTAAAACCTCCTATTCCCGGTGGTCTTAAATCATGTTTGGTACAAACTGGTTTTGTGCAATTCTGCTGAGTGGCAACGTGAGAAATGTAGTTATGTGGCAACAAAAGCGAGGAAGGAGATTGTAAACCAGCAAACATGGACGTGAACAATGAGGCCTGAAGGACACAATGCATTCTGGGGAATGTAAACATGACTTTGTCTGTGTGAAACCTCCAGGGGGCGCCACTTAGCGCATTAAAAAAACAGGAGCTGTGTGTCGTCAGGCGGTGAGAGGAAGCCTGGACGTGAGAAAATATTATCTCTGCTGCTTGTTTGAGGTCACGGTTAACCCTGCCCTCTTTTATTTACCTCCACCCGTCTCCGTGTTGCACAGGTGTAGCCCCAGTCACCAGTCGGCGCGCTCTGCAGTCAATAATGTGGCGGTTCAACAGTTCCTCTCTATAAACAGTATGCTCTCTAATGTAAATAGTGCAGCCCTATACCCAGCCCTCATTATACACTCTGGGCGTGTGTGTTTAAGGCTCCTCCAGGGCTTTCCAGGCCTGCTGTAACAGCAGAGAAAACACAAAACAGCAGCTGAACCGAGCCGAGCAAACTCAACACGCCGCTCTGCAGCTTCGTGCCGCAGAGGAGACAGATTTAAGAGCTTTCTGAACAGAGACGGTCCCGTCCTGATAGTCCAGACTCTTCTTTCGCTTCACTGATTTCATGTTTCAGTTCAGATAAAAAGATGTCAGACTTTTCCAGGACTTTTCTTTCAAACAGAAGTCTGCAGCTGTCGTCTTCTCACCATCACCTCAGCTCTGCTTTACGGTCTTTACCTGTCACGGTCAAAGTTGCATAAACTCTGCACGTTGAAGAAAGACACGTTTGAAACTTTTAAAGGATTTTTAAAAAGAGAAAATCTGCAAGTGAAAGTCCTGTTACGACCACCTCGCCTCTCCTTTCTTTCCTTTCCTCTCCTTTTCTTTCCTCTCCTCTCCTCTCCTTTTCTTTCCTTTTCTTTTCTTTTCTCTCCACTTCTTTCCTTTCCCTGTCCACTCCTTTCCTTTTCTTTCCTTTTCTTTCCTCTTCTTTCCTTTTCTCTCTTTTCCTCTCCTTTCCTTTCCTTTCCTTTTCTTTCCTCTTCTTTCCTTTCCTCTCCTTTCTTTTCCTTTCTTTCCTTTCCTTTTCTTTCCTTTCCTCTCCTATTCTTTCTTTTCCTTTCCTCTCCTCTGGGTTACACATAATTTGGGTTGGATAGCAGCGGATTATAAAAGATTACAAAAAATAAGTAACTAGATTACATTCAAAAAAGCCTCCTGTTCCAATAAATAAATATTTTATTTGCATTAAAAAGAAAGATATTTGAGGAACTCGTTTTTTTGTGGATTTTCTTAGTGCGAGGTGTCAAATAATTTTCAATATTTTACTTATTTGACAATATTTGAGTAATCCACGAGTTCAGATTAGATGATTGTAACTTGTGTTCATAAGTGTGTTTGTTTGCACACAATCCAAGAAAAGTCAAAATTCTGATATTTTAAACAGAAATCTGACAAAAACATGAAAAAAATCTGACTTCAGACTTTATTAAACACATTTCATCATGGCATCACGTTTCTTTTCCTTTATGTCTGACTGTTAAAACATCTGGTTAAATTTAGGAACTTGTTTTTTTGTGAATGAATCCAGCAGTGAGGTTGATGACTGATGATTCTTTCCCTGTCGTGTCTGACTTGAAGTTGTCAGACGCTCGGTGGACAGACTCTGTGTCTGCAGCCTCACTGTGACGCCTGCAGAGGTCAGCATGAACTCAAAGAATCAGACTCGCAGCCCGACAGACGAACACGCCGCCGTGATGTAAAGTGTCATTTACAAATGAAAGCTGAGGTCACATGACGTGTCAGGTTACATGTTTCTGCTACCGGAGAGCGGCTGTATTAAAAAGAGTCAGTGAGTCATGATACGACGTGTTTAGATCATCAGTAAATCTGCTGACATGTCAACAGATGATGAAGTTAACGTGTGAAGTGACGATGAGGAAGAAGATAAGTGAGATCACACAGACCTTTGTTTGTTTGTTAGTCTGTTTCAGACTTTGGCACACATCAAGAAACTATATCCTTAAAAAATTAAAAGGTGATTTAACTTCACTTTCATCATCTGGCGTCTGAAATGAATTTTCAGTTTTTATTCTTGCAGAGAAAATGTGATCTAATCTAGTTTGTGCATTTCTAGGAAGGCTAACTGATATTAGTGAGAGTTTCTTCTTTATTTGTCTTTTAATAGAAGATTTAATGAGATTATATCCAGAACTTTTGGGCCTTAGACTAACTTTGCATGACATACATGTTAACTGGTACCAAACTGATGCGAGTTATGCTGCTTTAGGAAAAAAGGGACAAAACATAAAATATCTAAATTTTTACATTTGTTGTGAATCATTTCGGTTTGTTTTTAGTCATTATCTGTGGAGATAGATTTGGGTTTTCTCTGACATTCATCTGATTCCTCTTCTGACTGGTTATTCGTTTATTTATTCATTCATAGACGATTTCAAGGCTTAGACAAACTCTTACTGGATACATGATGCTGTTATAAGTAGTTTCAAACTGACTCATATTAATATAATGCACTCTTGACCTGTTTAACCATGTTTTTCGGGTATTATAGATAGATAGATAGATAGATAGATAGATAGATAGATAGATAGATAGATAGATAGATAGATAGATAGATAGATAGATAGATAGATAGATAGATAGATAGATAGATAGATAGATAGACTTTATTAATCTATATAAATTAGGTCGTCATAGCAGTCCAGTATATTTGAATACAATACAAAAACACAATAGAATAAAATATTGAGATAGAAAATTTAAAAAAAAAAAGCACTTAAATACATTTAATAACCTGTATGACTGCTCTAAATTGTATATTTTGTTTATTTTCATATTAATTATTAAACTGAATTGGCAGGTCTCTCTCTTGTTAAATACATACAGGCTACTTAAATCATTTGAGTTAAAACAAATAAGTTTTTCAAGTTGTTTTTTCTTTAATGATAACAATTATTTAAATGTCTTACAGTTTTGTCCAGGTGCTGACACAGTGAAATGACATTAAGAGAGCACGAATATTTAAACTGACGCACATGGAGATAAAACCTCATGTTAAAACTTTAAATACATTTTGCAATTGGAAACTTTTTAAGTTCTCTGCATGAGACAATGTGACACTACATGAGCTCATTGGCCACTATGAACAGGTGTTATGTCATAGTTAACACTTCGTGTTTAATTATTTTGCTTTCCTCTTTATTTATTTTTTCTACAGCTGTATTTTCAGCTTCCTGTTCTGTGAGCATATTTGACTTCACTCCAGTGTAAATACATCTGCTGTGCATGTTGCACTGAAAATTAAATACACACCTTTTTAAAATTGCTTTTAATGTTTCGCTTCTTCTCTTGTGTTTTCAGTGGACTATCTCACATTGTTTTGATGATTTGATGTTCTTGAAAAGCACTTTTAAATAAAACGTATTATTATTATTGAAATAAATAAATTCCAGTGGCACGTGTGTGTGTATGTGCAAATATCCCTGTGCATGTGAACAATCTGAAGAATCCTCTACAGTTTGAATTACGTTTTATGGCAAAGCAAACTAAACATGAGAGTGTGTTTCATTGTGTCCAACAAAGTCTGTCATAGGAATGAAGTGTGAACATGTGGTGCAGGAGTTTTTCTTCATTTTGTGAATATATATGTGTTCACAACTGGAACAAACTACCATCAGCCCCAACTCTGAGCACTTTTAAATGCAGGTTAAAAACTTTTCTCTTTTCACGTGCTTATGGCTGAGCTCTTTTAAAAAAATAATCCAGTGATTCGTTTAATGTTTTAAATTGTTTTTCAAATTTGCTGTTTTAATAATCTTAAATGACATTCTGATGTCTTTAATTAAATTTTCTTTTTTTAATATTATTTTTATTGCTATTGCTTGTCTTAATGTCAAATGTTTTTGCCTCTGTAAAGCACTATATAAATAAACTTGCCTTGTCTTTTGCAGTTTTGGGTGAATTGTGTTAATAGTTTGCAAAATTGTGTTTAATTCGAAAAAATATAAAATATTTATTCTTATTTAATAAGTGAGTGATTTTTTTTTGGAATGTAAAGTGTGTGAGCAGTGTCGCAGCTGCAGCTGCTGCATCCACCTCCACCTCCCGGTGAGGTCAGAGCAGCCCGGCGGGCGGCGCATTGCTACCTGGCTGAGATCCTGCTCGGCTTTTTCCAACACTGGAGTTTGAGAAGTGTGTGTGTGTGTGTGTGTGTGTGTGTGTGTGTGTGTGCTCTGGACTTCCTGGTACGGTGGTGGTGGGGGGGACCATGGGGACGCTCCGCTCCAGTTTGACCGGGGAAATACCTGCAGCAGCAGCGATGTGAAGAAAAACAAACCAACCGAGAAGGAACCGCGTCGAGTTGAAGAGCAAGGTGAGTTTGTCCGAGCTCCGGCGGTTGTTGAGCGGGGAGGAACTTGTCGAGCTGCCCGGTGGAACGCATCTGTCAGCGGACACGGTAGCGGCTTGAATGACGGCGGTAGCCCATCAACGGTAGCTTTTCCAAAGTGACGTGAAACATGTTTTTTATACTTTATTATCCGCCCGTGATGAATTATTAACGTTGTTTCACGCTCGTTACACGTGAAATATTGTGTTTTATTATTTTAAACTTTGAGCTTATTTGTATTCACCGAGGCCTACCTAGCCAGTGTTGAGCTAGCATAGGAGGACAGGGCGGCTTCCGGTATCGTCTTACAAAATAAAAGTCGTATTTACAAGTTAGTAACGGGCGTCTTTAAGGCGGTTATTGTCGATTTTTAAACGATTAACCTCTCAAATATATGTTCTGTTCATAACTCATACGTTTAAATTACTAGTACTGGCAGCATAAGTGTTATTAATTCGAAGAAGTGTCTTACGTTTAAAATAATATGCATGTAAAGTTAAAAGATATGAAAGAGAATGGCTGTAAAAATGAGATAATACCAAAAAAACCTGTTGTTTTTGATCCACAATTGGCGATTTTTGTAGCTACATAGTTTTATTTTGAATGTCAAAGCTGCTCTAGTTCCGGTCATTGTTGTGAAACTTCACTCCAACTGAATCAACGCGACCAGAGCAACGACCAATCACAGCCTCCCATTCAGCTGTACCCGCGAGCTCCGAGGCTCCTGATTGGCTGTGGCGGCCTGTCAATCACTTTGATGAGCTCGCGAGCTGCTACTGCTGCATTTAAGTAGCGTTTAAATTCACTCGCGAGCTCAGTTAAAAAAACCTGCTTTAGAGGTGGTGTGCAGGTGTGCGGGGTTTGTTACTGATGTGTTTTAATAAAGTTGTGCGTTAGTTTGTGGCTCGCGAGAGAGTTACCTTTGTAGCAAGGTGCGTGAAGTGAAACAGAACGACGGTTAAACCGGATGTAAGGCGAATGATTTTCAAAATAAAAGCGTGAAACGTGTCAGTTTGTATCGACGCTATAGAATACATAATAAAATAAGAATTATGTTATTATATAAGCGTACTTAAAGGGAAATAAAATATAGGAAGAAATAGAAAGCAGACTGTAAAAACAAGTTAAAAAAACATTATACATAAACATCATGAAGTTTGCATGTCTCATAAGTGTGCATTAAGGTTTGATTATAGAATTCAGTATATCTGAATAGATATATTCACACCTGTTTCATAAATTGACTGCTGTGTTAAATACATAGAAGTCTGTGTCAGTTATTATTAGCAGAAGTAGAAGTCCATCTAAAGAAAAATGGTGCTTTTATTTTGAAAACTGTGCTAGACAAACATATGATATAATGTTGCAGACTTCACAGTGGTGTGTGTCTTTCAATCCTTCCTATCCCGCTTCAGGATAATGCGGCTTATCGCAGTCCTGGGCTTTACACTTTGAAAACACACAAGGTGTGTGTAGTAGTGTTTAGCACGGTGACTGTAGGGTGGTTTTAAGATGCCAAAACAACAATGTGTCCTGCACCTGCAGGACTGTGGTGTTAAATAAATCAAGTGGAGGGTAACATTTGACTCCAATCTATTGTTTTAATCAGAAAAGTATTTTTTTCCTCCCACGGTCCTCGGACTGACGTCGGGGTGGTTCCTTCCTCCACAGAGCTGCACCTTTGGTCAGTTTCAGGCTGCGATGAAATGAGCAGCATGTCAGGATGTGTCAGGGTCAGACTATTCGCTTCATCAGCTTTTATTTGGAGCCATTGTGTCACTGCTGCTCTGCTGTGCTGAGTCGCTGTGCTGGGATCGGCCCTTTTTCCCAGCTCTGATGTAAAATAGAGATAGAAAGCTAAGGAGGAGCAGCATTCCTGGAAAAGGCAAGTCCTGTCGCACGACCACGAGTTCTACTTAGAAAGAAATCATATAAATAGAAAACACTAGAGTTCAACAAAAAGCTTAGAAAGTTGCAGAATTTCTTTGATAGTCTTTCAAAAACTTTTAATATTTCTTGATAAGCTGAAGTGGTCAGATGCACGTGGACCTCTCTACAAACTTTATGTTGAACATTGAAGTATAACTCCTCTAATCTTTGGAGTTTGTGAAGGTTCTTGGTTGTCCAGGTCGTCTTTCTTAAAGAAAAGTTCAATCTGGTGCATCTTGCTTGCAGATCTGTGAAGACGTTTCACCTCTCATCCAAGAGGCTTCTTGGTGGGGAGATCTGAGTATTTACAGAGGCAGGATGGAAGGATTGATCAAAACTATGGCCGGGTCTAGGATCCCGCCTCAGCTAAACACTCGGATCTCCCCACCAAGAGGCTTCTTAGTGGGGAGATCTGAGTATTTACCGAGGCAGGATGGAAGGATTGATCGAAACTATGGCCGGGTCTATGATCCCGCCTCAGCTAAACACTCGGATCTCCCCACCAAGTCAGTATGAACTGAAGAAGCCTTTTATTAATGAGAGGTGAAACATCCTCACGGATCTACAACCAAGTCCAGTTGCCCCAGATTAAACCCTTCTTGAAGTAAAGATGACCTATCCTGGTGAACCAGTAGCCTGTAAAGAACACTGCCCTTTCACGCCTCTCCGCAGGCGTGGTTTAGTCAAAAAATGCTTGCACGTGGTTGGAGCAACCTCATATGAATGACATGACACTTCGACCACTCACGTTGAAGCTTTGTGACGTAGGACGTGTCGTCACGTAAGCGCCAAACTCGGTTGGGAGAAGAGCGATAACATCTTTGCCACTAAGAAATTCCTCCAAAGCCATTCTCTGCTCGTCTTTTAGAAAATCAACTTGAGGTATTTTGGATAACACCGCTGAAATTGCCGCTTCCATCCCAACGCATGATGACTCCTCGCATGCCGCCATTACTGTTGTGATTCAGGGAGGGGGAGGGCACAGCTGAACACTGGGGGAGGGTGTTCAAATCCCTCCCTACGATCCTGATTCGTCGTGCTGCCCCGGCTACTTTCTGGACGGAGGAGGAGAGCGAAACCAACGCTGCACCAGAAGGTTGTGTAGCCCAGTGCCCTGGGCGTCAACACATAGCTTCTGGTTCACCAGGAAAAAGATGACCTGGACGACTGAGAACCTTCAAAGACCAATTGTAGATGGAGGACAGGTGGTGTCTCAGAGACGGTTTACACTTTTACACCACACTCTTTAAATATCTTGTCCCTTGTCCCTAAGATGTAGGAAAACAGCAGAATCTAGTCCTGATCTGTTTGGTTTAAACATTATGTAGTATTTGGCGTGTACTAGTTTCTGTCTTAATGTGTTGCTGAGCTAGAAGTCGTTGAAGGTTCTCAGTCATCCAGGTCATCTTTCTTCAAAAAAGCTCAAGTCAGAAGCAACTGGACTCGTTTGTAGATCCGTTTGTGTTTCTTCTCCGTTAACTCGGATTGAAAGACATTTCTACAACACTCGTAGTACAGAAAGTACATTACGATTGTGTCAAAAGTTTTATTGTTTCAGTAGATGTAGTTGAAGCTGGTTTAAAAACTGTCAGTTTGGCATTGGAGAGTTTGGGTAAAATATTGATTTCCTTTAGGCCTGCACTGACCTCCTGCTGTACATTTTGTTCAGCTGAGATCTGAAGTTTGAGGTACTGATCGGTAACATCCTGTTCTAGCATCGCTTCAGGATTGTTGCAAAGAATCACAGAAAGTTTGTTCCTCCTTTAACACGACTTGACCCTTAACTGTAAAAAGCATCATCTACAGGAGCAGGTCGGGCCTCGGTGTCTTGCTCATGAACACTCCGAAGTTAAAGGTCTGTTTAGCCGTCATGCTACGCTGCTGCCGGTACGCCACTGTCAATGCCTGACCTTTTTACACACACGCTGACTTTAATACATAGTCGCTGCACGGTGTGGCATTTCAGAGGCGGAGAGAATGCGACGGCACATTTGCACCCTGCTGATAATAGTTAACCACGGCTACCTACGCAGTTCCACACTGTGTTCTGTTTGTCTTAGTTTGAGTCTGTAACTCCAGATTAAAACGACTATAAAAGAGAGAGAACAGCAAATGTTTGGCAAAAAGTATGACGAATCGATGAATCCTCTAAATGTTTCAGCCAAACGCGTCAATAGAATTGGTTCAGGTAAAGGATTTCTACATATAACCTGTCAAAAATAACTAATTTAAGTATAAACGCACTGGATTATATCTCCTGAACTTCAATTTTAGTTAGAAGCAACAGGAAATATCCCATAACTGAATCTGCCCTCTTGCGTCTGGCCTACAGAAAGTATAAGACTTCCCTTTTTATTAATATATTAATCGGGTCATCATGACCAAATTGGGTAAAAAAAAGAACATAACATAAATGTCCGAGGTCCCCCGGCGACGAGTCGGATGCTGCTGTTGGATTTGTGGCTCGGTGACAGAGAGGAAATGGAAAAACCCCGCCGCTGCCGTCAGGGTCAACAACCACAAATTAGTTCATCCTCCTTTTCTGTTCCCTTTTCTATCTGCATTACAGCGTCTGCAGAGCCTCTCCAGAAACAATTGAATGAATCAGTGTGTGAAGGAGAGAGACACAAAGTGTGTAAGTGTGTGTGTGTGTGTGTTGTAATAGCAGTTTATTTGCCAGGCTGCACGGCGTCAGGTGGCCTCCCAAACTCTAAAGCAGGTTTTTGTCTGACTGGATGTTTGTAACGTAGCAACAGAGACGTTACCGGGTCTCTGTCTGGCTGTGGGTTTCACGCAGTCGCTGTTCTTCCAGTTTTGTACCTTTTTTAAACTCCGGAGGTGTGATCACACCTGCAGTCTTCGAAACAGCTTTGACATTTCGAGGCTCATTACTTGCTTTAGTTTCCTTCATCTGAGTCATCAGAGATCTGCATTTGAACGCGGACTACGCAGGACGAGATCCTGGTTTCTGTTTAGAGTTTAAGTTGTATTGACCAATCACGTTTGAGCGCAGGTAAACATGAGAACAAAAGAAGTGGCTGAAATGCTATCTCGGAACCTGTCGGCTCTTTATATGTGTCTGCATTCATGAGATTAGTAACTACCAGTTACACCTGAGATTTGTCTTAAACTGAAACTCACCTGTTCAAATTATAGTAAGGCTTAAAGTTATGCAGAATTAAGAGCGTGGATGCTTTTAATTAGGGTTGCAAAGTGGGCGGAAACTTTCCATGGGATGTTAAGATTGGGAATTTTGGGAATATTCCAAATCAGAAACTCCATGGGGATTATGGAAATTAACTGGAAACTGTGCAGGTAGGGGGGCGTGGCCTCTGGTGCTATGTGCATGTAATGTGAGCAGCAGATATTTAGTCAAAATTATGCTAAAATATATTTTCAACAACTATATTTAAGTTCCCTGTTAAAAGGTCAACCTTCAATTTAGTAAATTCCAGGTTTATTCCCACAAATTCCCATTTAAAGTTTCCAATTTTGAAAATTCCTAGAATTTTGCAACACTGCGCCATGGTGCCAATCAGCCCGCCTCAGGTCCACTGATGATGATCCACATCTTTGCGGATATTTAGGGAGGCAGAAGAGGCAGGACTACAAAGATGGCGGAGGCCAGAGCCAAAGATTTTGAGCCTTGTAGCTGCAGATTGCAACCCTCTCACCTCACCCTCTCATTCATAGCATGAAGGAGAAACAACGGTGGCAGCGAAGGCGTTATCTACGGCCGCTGTTTGTCCTTTCTGGGCTCCTGTAGAAACAGCATACGAATCATGTTAGGAACCAAGAAGCAGTTGTAGTTTCAGCAAAAAAAAACGAATGATTGTAATTGTAAAAATGTTGATTTATCCCTTTTTTAAAAAGCTTTTAACGTCTCACATGTTGCTCTGCAGGATCCTGCAGAAGGATTTCAGCACAGTGCAGCAGAATTCGGCTGCTGACTTCTCAAGGCAGGCAGCCCACCCACATACCAGATGTAGTCTACCAACACACACACACACACACACACACACACACACACACACACACACACACACACACACACACACACACACACACACACACACAGGGCTTCCACATTCCCTCACTCCCGTCCAGGCCTTGGCACCGATATGCTGCTGCTGCCTCCTGTCTTTATTGGCTGCTGATCCCCGCTGGCTCAGCGCACTGCTCTCTCTTTTAATGCCCGGCTTCAGAGCAGCAGCAGCAGCAGCAGCAGCAGATGCTGAGCCGCCCTCTGGCCTGTCTGTGTTTCTGTTTGTTAGAGAGAAATAGAGCCGCTTTGGCTCATGACTCCCCCTCCTGCATCAACATTTGACTTCACCTCAACGGCCACCAAACACACACCGCCGTTTGGCCGCTACGCGTTTATGAAGGCTTCTGGATGAGAGTGCCACCAGCTGCCTGTTTCCTGGTGTGGCACCTCAGAGAGACTCTGACCAGTCTGAGGTTACATGGCGTCTCTTTAACACAACATAACGGCGGTTACACGTCCCTCACTGCTGCCAGCCTGCCGAGGCCACAACACAGAACAGAAGAGGTCTCGTTTGCTGGAGTAGCGGTGTGGTTTGACAGATATGGAGCTGCCAGTGATGATGATGTTCTCTATGTCTTATTCTGACAATAAGAAGGTTTTAACTTCATGAACAGGGTTCAAACAAAGTCCTAAACTTTAGAAAGGTCTTGATTTGAACCGTTTCAAGGTTTGGGAAAGGCTGAATTTGAACTACTTCATTTTTAATTCAATGTTTCATCCACACAAACCAAAATCTTCTCATATTTCTTATGCAACGAGACGTGTAGAGGAACTATTGACTAAAAGTGACGGTGACCGTCTGCTCCCAGCATGCACATATGAATCTCCTTAAAACTCAGATACTTCAATATGTAGATATTTGTAATGTAAGCACACTAACAAAATATAAAACAAAGTGACGGGATACACTGGTTGTTGTGGGCATAAAGAAAGTTTAGTTGTGATAAAAGCCTGGATTTTGTGGGTTTATGTACCTTGAAAGTGCTTGAATTGACGTTTTTTCATTAATTTAATCATTGAATTGTCAAAAATCGCTAATTAACCATCTTCAAACCTGCAGATATTCAATGTAAAGGAGCAAATAGTTTAAAAAAAGTTTAACCTCATAGATAAATGTGTGTGTGTGTGTGCAGAGCAGCTCTGTTAGTTTCAGGCTCGGTAACTGGACGGAGTCCCGGCTCGGACATATGGCGGATCTAATCCCAGGTCACGGCCTCGGAGCTAATAGGGTTTTGTTTGTTCCATGGGTGGACTTTGTGAAAACACATGATGAAACCAAACACGATGCCGTTCAGACTCAATTAAAACCAAACCACAAAAATGAGAATCTGATGACAGCCGTTGCTTCTATTTTAGCTTCCACTGCTCCGTCCAAACAATCCTGATGAGGATTAGCTCGTCTCTATATCTGAGGATGGTTTTGTAACGTTGTTGCTTTTTTTATTTTATAGAGAAATATTTGTAGCCTGAATACTTTCTGCTCACTGTCAGCATTTCTCTGTTTTTTGGACCGTCGGTTGGGACAGAACGAATAATTTGAAGACGTCAGTTTGTGAAATAAGTGATGGACTTTGTCTTTTTCAGAATAAATAATAAAAAACATTATTTTGAAAGATGATAAAGAGACACATCGATGATCAGCTCGTTTCTGTTTACTACTGTACCGATGTGTTAAACATGAGACGTCTGCGCCCACAATCGAACTCTAACTCTGCTAAATAGTTTTCAAACTGCACAAACATCGACTGTAAACTCGGCCTCGGCGATAACGATGGAGATAACTACACCCATAAGGCGCTATCAGCTCTCCCTCCACCTTCAGCGTGAATGCATCTCGCCACAGATCTCTCGCTCTGCTGCTTATTTGTCATTCCCTCTCGCCGCCGAAGCTTTCTGCTGACCCGTGCTGCTTTTCTCCGGGGTATCGGATCCTGACAGCATCTGCAGTTGTCGTGCTTATGGCAACATAAAGGAGGGTGCAGAGGGTGATGGAGGAGGAGGAGGAGGAGGAGGAGGAGGAGGGGGTTGGCTTAATTTCTACATCACCTGCATCATTTCCCCCACCACCACCACCCATCCCTCCGCCAACTCCTCCTTCCATCTGCAGAGTGATCAAATTACCCGTTATTACCGCATACTATCATCAGATTACGGTTATTTAGTCCAATGGCCGGGCTGATTTAAATGCTCATTTACGCACACACACACACACACACACACACACACACACACTTCTATCCAACATCCTCAATCAGCTCTGTGTTGTTGTTCATTTTAGTGACGTCTGATTACATCTGTGCAGAAATAAAGCCGAACTTCGCTCCTGATTTCCTGAGAAATTTGTATATATTTTGTGATTTCATGTCTCCTGTTTCAGGGTGTAATCCCACTGTGGTAAATATGTTCAGCTGTACTCGAGTATTTGTTCTATTACTGACTAGTCCAGCAGCAGTCAGCCCAGCTCGGCGTCTGTCTTTTAGCCTTTTATTTCACCAAGCTCTCACCAACCACTACAAGTCAGTCCCACATTTACTTTAGCTTCCTCCATCAACATCCGCTGAGTCCGGTTACATTGCCTGCTTGCCCAGCTCCTGTTCTAGCATAACACTGTGCTCTGGGGTGGGGCGAATGCTCCTGGCAGCATTCACATAACTGAAAACCTTTCCTAAACACCTGCTACATGAGCTAACAGCAGCTAACAGACTGAGCTAACATGAGCTAACAGACTGAGCTAACATGAGCTAACAGACTGAGCTAACATGAGCTAACAGACTGAGCTAACATGAGCTAACAGACTGAGCTAACATGAGCTAACTGACTGAGCTAACAGCAGCTAACATGAGCTAACAGCAGCTAACAGACTGAGCTAACAGTCTGAGCTAACAGCAGCTAACAGACTGAGCTAACAGCAGCTAACTGACTGAGCTAACATGAGTTAACAGCAGTTAACAGACTGAGCTAACAGCAGCTAACAGACTGAGCTAACATGAGCTTACAGCAGCTAACAGACTGAGCTAACATGAGCTTACAGCAGCTAACAGACTGAGCTAACATGAGTTAACAGCAGCTAACAGACTGAGCTAACATGAGCTAACAGCAGCTAACAGACTGAGCTAACATGAGCTTACAGCAGCTAACAGACTGAGCTAACATGAGCTTACAGCAGCTAACAGACTGAGCTAACATGAGCTAACAGCAGCTAACAGACTGAGCTAACATGAGCTTACAGCAGCTAACAGACTGAGCTAACATGAGTTAACAGCAGTTAACAGACTGAGCTAACATGAGCTTACAGCAGCTAACAGACTGAGCTAACATGAGCTAACGGCAGCTACAGCTGTCAGCTGTTTACTTCACTGTCCATCATAAACTCTGTAAATCACAGAGAGTTGAGGCGGAGCAGCCGGAGGACATCAGAGGGAAAACCAGAAAACATTTCCTCCATAAAATATGATCCAGTTTCACCAGAATCAGTGAAGTACAGGCCAAGATTATGACTTCAGATGTCTTATGTTGTTCAGTCAACACCCTGGAATCCAAAACTTTTTCAGTTTACTCTGATAAAAGAGCAAAAAGCAGCAAATTTTAGAAGCTGGAGTCACCGAATATTTGGTCTTTTGGTAAATTCTTGGTAGTCATCCAACAGTGATTCATTCTCTGTAGTCGTTCCAAATCCTCCAAGCGTCGGATGTTCACGTTTTTTCTTTGTTTGGTTTCAGGTCATGAGTGCCTCGAGGAAAGACCCAGTGGAGAATAACCTCACCTGTCCAAAGCCCCGCCCTACCTGGGCCTCGACCTGCCCCCCACCCCTGGACTCCCACCATGAGTAAGTTCCTGATCTGTTTTGTATGAGCTGTGGCTGCAGGAAAAGGTGTGATTTCTGGTTTGAGGTTTTTTGGGGGTTTGTGGAAGGCACTTTCTTTTTCAGTGACTTTAACATGTAACTATTGAAATGAACGGTGGTGTTTGACTTTTCAAATGCTGGATTGGTTTCTGGGGTTGTGGCTCAGCTTTAGGCCTGATTGGGACCAAATCCGGCGCTGTCGTGAAAATTATTCCATTCATTTGAATGGTACTGCATTTTGTCTGTGGTCTGCTGAGAATAAATAGTTCTGGAGAAACCCAACCTGACAATTTAAACCGCTTTAAGAGAGAATTTGTTTTTGGATTCATTAGAGGAACTATGGTTGAGGACAATTCTTTAACATGTAACCGTTGAAATAAATGGTGATGTTTGACTTTTCAAATGCTGGATTGCTTTCTGCTGTTGGAGGTAACCGTAACTTCTAATCCAGAGATTTTTTTTTGTTGCAAATCCAGTGCTGCCGCCAAAACTTTGATATTTTTTTCCATTCATTTGAACGGGGTTACAATGTTTTGGCTGCGTTGGTGTTTGTTGAGCTGGAGTCAACTTTTGGAGAAACGCAACCAGTTGACACAGTTCGCCTGAAACGTTACTAAAAACGACCACGATCCTGATCCTTAACGTGTTCCTGTTGTGTTCTGACTTGGTCTCTCTAAGTCTGTTTTTCTTCTGGTTTTTGCTGCAAAATAGTTTGTGTCTGATATTTTAAAAGAGAGCAGTGGTTAAGCAACATAGAGAGTGAATGAGGGTGCACAGATGAATCAGGGTTAGAGAGTTTTGTGGTCGTCATGGTGGACCTTTTCCCCAGCAGAGAGCTCACCCATGTGAGGGTTGAGAAGATTTCCCACCAGTCGTGGTTGGACACGAGTTAGTCCGATCTTAGAGAAACCGTGCATGAAGTATCATAAGTGTCTAAGCATGCACGACTACGTCAGATCTTTGCACCTTCAACCTTCGTCTCCACCCTCGATGGCGGGAACATATGGCACGGCGCAGCGAATGCTGCAACCCTCGCCACCTCATCACTCATCAATCACACCGCAAAGCATGATGGGAGGGCAAATGTAGCAGGATGTGCACTCCATCAGCTCCATCTACAGCACACACACTCATATATATCTGTGTGTGTGTGTGCTCGTTGCACGGCTGTATGTCAGCGTGACTGTAATGGCACGGCCCTCACATGTCGGCTCAGTGTGAGTCATCCAGCCGAGGCCAGACTGCAGTATATTCAGTTAATGTGTCGTAGGTTCATACATGTGTGTGACGTCGCGCACACACTGCAGCAGAACAAGGGGCGTGTCCTGTGTCCTGCCGAACATGGCACTGACGGCTGATGTGGATGTGGAGTATTAAATATGTCCTCATACGAACACACGCAACAGTTTTAATTCCAGTTTCTAAACTTATTTCTGCAAGATAAACAATAACACCAACATTAATTTCAAGCTTTAGCTGACTTAGAGAGCTATCTTCATAAAATGTTCTCCCGTGGGTCGATACGAAGTCTTTTCTCAACATCAAACATTGATATTTTTGGCTTCACACGTCCGTTAAGTTGTCGTTTTTTTATTCATTCGGACGAGCAGAAAGATCCACGCCGCTCACGTCCTAACACGAAAGAGTCGTCTGTTCTCTCGCAGGCTGCAATAAATATGAATTTTTTTAATCTTATTTTCCCGTTGAAGCTTTAATTAATGAACATAAGCTCAGAAGGCGAGCGGAGATACATCTGATGTGAGAACAGTCTGCTTGACGACGACATTTTGGCTCGTTTGTGGTATTTTCTTTGTGGAAAATAAAAGATGACTGAGTGACGAGTGTGTTTTAAATTCGTCTTTGTGCTGCTGTTGTTAAAAGCGATGTTGACGTTACCAAACATGCATAAATCCAGCTCGTTCTCTTCCGATATCGTTTCCAGTTCCTCGTCTTTACCCTGATTTAAAACCTTACGTTTCTCTCGTTAGAACAAGTCATGGATTGTGACCTTTTTATAGTGAACACATTGAATGTTTGTTTGTGAATCCACCACATGGTGATTGGTGTAGTAAGATACTAATCAAACGTACCCGATCAGAACTTCCCTAAAAGTTAAATCCAACCTTGTTGACATCATGACGTTTCGGTAAAAGTGACTTTAGGGGGTTTTTCAGACATGGAACCAGCATGTGAAACTTCACATTGACATATTTTATTCAACTTTTCACTTACCCAAAACAAACACGGTTGGTCTGTTAGGTCAGAAATCTTCAGTTTAAAACAATACAGAGCCGAAATACAACCACATGTAGCAGTGACCTGGGAGCAGTTAGAGGTTCGGTACCTTGCTCAAGGGTGCTTTGACAGTTCCCAGGAGTACCATACTTTGGTCCGTGCTGGACTTAAACCGGGCACCCTCCAGTTCCCAAGCCAAGTGGACAAACTGAGCTACCGCCGCCCCCAGAAAACCCAAATCTCCCCATCGGGGAATCAAACACAGTGTAACAGGTAGACTGTCCACTGTACTAATAAGTTATCAGCCTATTTATTTATCTGTGGCTATCAAATAACAAAAAAGACTATTTACGGCAGCAGTTTTCATGAACCTGACGTGACTTTCCTACATCCCCTGACGCCAGAATACCAGAATACTTTAGTTTCTTTCTCCATCATCAGCTCTGGGGGGGGAAAAACATTTCCCAGAGATTTACTAGCCTGACGTGGCGTTCTACTTGCCCCCGGGGCAATCGAGGAAATCTTTATTGTCGAATATAAACCTTCGTGATAAATGTGAAAATCGATCGAGAAACCGTTTCTAGACGAGGATCACTAAAGAATCTAAACAAACAAATATCCGTGGTGCTTTCACTGCCTGCAGATGTTGCTTTAGAGTCGAGCAGGACGATCTTATCTTCTTTGTTTTGTTACGTCTGCTGTGGAATCATTGGAATCACTGTCGGTGCTTTAGGAAACTCTCTGACAGCCATTTATAACGTGAATATGATGCTCTACCAAACCCAAGACATTCTACTGAATGTTTTCTTAATTGAATGCCCTCCGTTAAGCTCAACACGTGTGAAACAGGAAGATTACTTTGCTCTTTGATATTTCGCAGCCCCCACCCTCTCGGATCGTCTCCGCCGTTTAGCTCACTTCACAGATAAGGAGCCAGCAGCGTTTCCTCCTTCCTGCCAAGCGGCGTTTAACTCACTCCGTGCCGTGTGAGCCTGTGGATCTCGTATACCAGAGGGCTTGGGACTGGGTTACCAGGGCAACCCGGCTCATGTGAGGCGTTCACTGGAAGCCGATTGGATTAAAGCTGGCGCTGCCGGAGGGGAGCGCTGAGAGGTTTAACCCGATTACTGCCGTTTCCTTTGCACACTCACGCCAGACGTACACGTACACAAACAGGTGTGTGTGTGTGTGTGTGTGTGTGTGTGTGTGTGTGTGTGTGTGTGTGTGTGTGTGTGTGTGTGTGTGTGTGTGTCAGGGGAGGTTAGGTTGCGGCGGTTGATCTGATTGATTGCGAGTCATGAAAATGGAGGAAAGCGTGATTGATGAGCCGAGTCGTGTAACAGCGGGGAAAAGCCCACCGGCGAGCTCTCTGTGGGGGTTTATACGCTCGCTGTCGCTCTCTTTCGAAGTGTGTGTGTCTGCAAAGACCCTTGGTGCTTTAAATAGACTGTTCGGTCAAAGAAACGACAAAAAAAGGTGCAAATATTTAAAAAAAACAACAACTTTGTGTCGTTTTTTTGCCAAACCTTTAGATAAAATCAAACATCGTCTGCATAGAATCAAACATAACGAGTAAAAGTGTTACGATAACGTCTCCGCCTGCCTAATCTCCTCATGAACAGCTTCAGTGTGACCAAAGAGAGAAAACACAGCAGCTTAACGAACTCGTCGTTGTCTTAACGTGACCTAAACGAGCTCCGTAAGCAGACGGCGCTCTGGGAGAAAAAGGCGTTTCATTATTTATCTCAACCTTTGACAGACTCGCTCTCGCACGCCTGGAGATGGTTGACGATGTTGATATCCTGAGCTAATTACTTTAATTACCCCCGACAACACACACACACACACACACACACACACAGACACAGCTGTCAGCCCGACCCAGCCCCGGGGCAGGGTGGGGGTCAGCTTCCTCTAACGAGTCTCTTAACGAGGATGGATGACTTACTCCGGATGGTCTGAATTTAAGGCAGATAAAAGATTCGGGCTCATCTTTGTCACTTTATGTTGTCGGCGTTTAAAGGAGCTCACTGCAGGTTATGTGCTGCTTAACGGGGTTTTCAAAGTAAGGTCCAGGGGCCCTCAGGGGCCCTTTAGGACATGGATTTATTCGACTTCGGAATCAGAATGAAACTCATTTGACATTTGAACATGGGGACTTATGGAGACTGACTCACTTCTGGAGCCGGCCTCAAGTGGACGTTAGAGGAACTGCAGTTTTTGGCACTTCCTCTGTTGGCTTCAGTCCCATAAATAAATAAATAAATAAATAAAACCTTTTCATACTGTGATCTTCCGCTCCGTCCAATCCAAACATACGGCCGTCCCTTCAGGCTCGACGTGACACATGATATTATCTGTGAACAGAAGCAGCGCGCAGTTGTTCTGTCGGCTAATAATACACAAGGACCCCCAGCTTGTTCCTGCAGAGGAGGAGTGATAACAGTGGAAGGAGAGGAGAAAGTTTTATTGGTTAGTTAAAGGAGGATAAAGACTTCCGAGAAATCAGTGATAAAGCACCTTCAGTGATAGATAACAAAGATATCACTAAAATAAACATTTCTTTTGTGTTAAAGCTTTTCTTCCATGAATTAAAATTGGCGTTACAACCTGTTTCAGGTAGCAGTCATGCATTTCTTCTTCTTTCATTGTTGTTTGAATCAAACACGGAAGATCATCCCCGAAAAAAGTGGGAAATCAGCTCGTCTACCTTGAAAATACAAACCAACGTTTCAAGATAAAATATCTATCTATCTATCTATCTATCTATCTATCTATCTATCTATCTATCTATCTATCTATCTATCTATCTATCTATCTATCTATCTATCTATCTATCTATCTATCTGCTCCGTTTGTTGTTATTCTTTCAAAAAAAGTGTGAACCAACCTTCGTGACCTCTGAACTCGCACTTTAGAGCAGCATGATGGTTCAAGCATGGATCCAATCTGTTCACCTGTCCTTCACACACACACACACACACACACACACACACACACACACACACACACACACACCTCCTTCATCTCATTTGTCAGAGGAAGGCTGCTGTCACTGGGTGGCCTGCTGGGCACGGTGTCTGGGTGCGGTGCAGGATAATTATCTCCCCTTCAAAGCCTCATCTGGCCTCCATCTGCTGGACTCGTAGCAACAGTTAGCTTAGCCACAGAGCGCACAACAAAGGTCTGCGGTGTCTGTTAAAAGTCGGCGGCTGAGCGTGCAGGTTCTTTATCCAGCTACAACCTGGTTTACAACCACACACACCTGGAGGCAAAGCAAACACACTGGTTCTATAGTTAGCCACAGCGTCGTCTGAACATCCCAGACACCTCTGAGCAGTGTTATTAACTCGGCCACACTTTCCAAGGATTCTCGTAAGCGAACGATACCCACAATCACAGAGGGTGGGTGACAGCTAATGGCTGCTGAAGTCTCCCCGCGGTGCACGTCACTCTCTCCGCCCAAGACGTCGGCGTTTCTTAAATAGATCTTCGCGGGTGTTCGGACTGAGAATAGCACCGTGTTCAAGAGCCGCTTCGGTGGAAGTGCGTCGCTTCCAGTACCACCCAGTCGGCGAGGGAGGGTTGACGTGTGAGTCCAAGATAAATAAAATGAGCATATTCTGAGCTCACAGCAGTTTGACTGAAGGAATATGTGATGTCGAGTTCCCAACATGTTGAACTATTCCTTTAAGTTCACACTGAACGGCTTTGCTGAATTTTCTCAGAGGTTTTGTTGGTGCAACTTGTTTTCCTGCCGTTGTATGAACCGTTGTTGCTGTCATGGGACTTTCAAGCTTTGCTCAGGCCTGTTTTTTGTTGCGGCTCATAGACATGCAAATGTGTGGAGAGAGATGGTAGAGTGATGGGCAGCCAGACCGGCGCCCTGTTGGGGGGTTCGGTGCCTTGCTGAAGGGCACCTCGGCAGTGCCCAGGAAGTGAACTGGCACCTCTCCAGCTACCAGTCCACCACCTTCTATATTTTGGGTCCATGCTGGACATGAAGGCCAACTCACACCCGAGGCGATACGGCAGCGGAGCGGCTGCGCCGCGGTCACCGTAGCAAATAGCCTCTAGTCTAGTCAATGAGAGCACTTACACCGGGCGCGGCTCAGAAGCGTCTCTCCGCGTCACGGCGCGAGCTTTCCTTAGCATTTCTATTTTTCCCGCGAGCCACTGCTGAACCTCGTAAATTTCAACAGAGCACTGTGCACCAGACAGGAAACCCGACACAGAATCAACCTAATAAACTTCCGCCCCCTTTCAAAATAAAACACAATACACAGTTCATGTAGCTTTTTACAACTTCACATCAACGTTACGTCATGACCGGTGGCACCAGGTGATCAAAGATGGATCAAAGGGTCTCAACATGGACGACGAGAGACTGATTGTTGAAGTGGAACAACACACAATCATTTATGACACAACAGATGCTTTTTATAATCTCCTCCACGTCGGAGAAGCAAAGTCAGCTGTTTGTTGTTGTTGTTGTTTTCTTTATACACTGTTTGTCGCGGGGTCTCGTGTACGTCCAGGATTCTTGGGTTATCTCGTGATCTCACGTGAATACGGCCACGCGTCTGGTGTGAGTTGACGCCGGGCAAAGGACGCAGCTAAAACGCGGCGCGGCCATCACGCTGCTGTAACGCCTCCTGTAACGCCTCCTGTGTGAGTCCCGTGTAAGCCGGCCACCCTCCGGATCCCAAGCCAAGTCTCTATGGACTGAGCTCCTGTTGTTGTGCTGATGATGACACATCTCCTGGCGTGTAATGTGTCTTCTTGCTTCACACAGGCTGCAGATAGTTAGAGCCTGTCTGTGTCCACAGAGTGACTCAGGGCTAATTACTAGAAAGATCGCTATTTGTTTGTCCGGAAAGCACCTGAGGTAAGAGGAACGTTTCGGTCTGTTGTCATTCCACCGGTCGGACGGGTTTTTTTTTTTTTAATTGGCCTCCTTCCCTTCAAGGAGCACACTGTGAATTTGAACTCGAACGGGGGGATTAAGGATTAACAATCAGTGCAGATTTTATGCCAGACGACGTGCTGTGTTCATAAAGGCCACAGCGTCGGATCCACATCTGAAGTCTCCCGCAGGAAGGAAGGGAAGCAGGCTTTGTGGTGGTGACGGCTGCCTCCAGTGTGGCATTAAAACCAGAGACCTTCTAAACGCTGTGTTTTCACTGCTGCAGCAGAATGATCATCAGGTCGGTGATGTTTCCTCCCAGAACGATACTCAGTGGGATTTTTACTCTGACTTCTCCGTCTATGTTTGCTTTAAAGCTACACAAGCGCTGAAACACTCCAACAGTCTTTATCTTATCCTGCTGAGTGGAAACAACAAGAAGCAATGGCTGTGGGAAAGGAAAACACATTCGACACTTTGCAGGATGTTGACAAAAAACAATCTCACTGCAAAGTTCGCTTATCAAACTTCAAAACTTTATCTAAAACTTAAACTAAACTAAATATATTAACAGAATTTAGTAAAAATAAATAATAAGGTGCATAAAATGAAGCCTCCTCCTCCGAGTAACAACTTCATTTGCTTCATTGTCTCTAAAACAGTTTCTGTTGTCATCAATATTTAAGCGTCACTAATGCTACACATTTATTTATTTAGAGCTTCATGTTTTATACATTTACAAAAAAAAGTGGTTGCCAATTTCTCAAAATGGTTGCCTGGCAACAGTTCCCGTCGAGCTTTGGAATTCTCGTCCACGTCAACTTTAAAACTCAAGACTGAAAGTTCATTGTTGACGCTGACAATAACGTCGCCACAGGCCCACAAGATGAACTTTGCGATTCCAAGATGAAAACCATCTGCATGGTCCCTTTAGTCTCCTTTAAATCTTTGTATGAACACAAGAGGCAACGATCCGATGACTTCGAGGATCAAACTTTGTCTGGTTCGAGGTCCACGTTTCAAAATGACGGGTCAACAGCACAAGAAATGATGACTTGTGATGGAGGTTTGAGTTCTGTGATGAACGGGCAACTTGTCCAGGTTTTTACCCCACCTCTCGCCCAATGTCAGTTGGGATCCCTCTACGACTCCGGTTGTGGAAGATGGATGCATGTAAATACTGTATAGAAGAAGAAAAGAAGCAGATATACTAAATGTAGAGAGAGATGGTGAGAGTGATGGGCAGCCAGCCAGACCAGCACCCTGCGAGCAGTTGTGTGGGGGTCGGTGCCTTGCTCAAGGGCACCTCGGCAGTGCCCAGGAGGGGAACTGGCACCTCTCCAGCTACCAGTCCGCCTTCTATATTTTTTGGTCCATGTGGGACTTGAACTGGCCACCCTCCAGTTCCCAAGCCAAGTCCTTATGGACTGAACTACTGCTGCCCCAAGACCCTCGAATAAAGAGTCGGCATCCTTCTGTCCTCGTCTAACTTGACACATCAGCATCAGTTTAGGAGTTTGAAGGACGAGGCTCCTGAAATAGTTTTGGAGTTTTGATTTATCAGGTTTTTTTTTTCTTGAGGACGAAGCTACCAACCAACCAACCGTCAGATCTGATTTGAAATCAGGACCCGTGACTCGTCCATGTTGGGCTTAAACAGTTTCACGTTTAAAGAACCAAACTTGAAATCAGTTTGTCTCTGTGAGTCCACGCTCGTCCTCCTTTTCCACTACGTTTCCACCTCTCTGTTTCGATTCTTGCCGGTGTGTGTTCCATGACATTTGAAGGTTAGTAACTGTGTGTGTGTGTGTGTGTGTGTGTGTGTGTGTGTGTGTGTGTGTGTGTGTGTGTGTGTGTGTGTGTGTGTGTGTGTGATGTGATGTGATGTGATGCCAGTTGTGTGTTGGAATGCGGTTCTTCCTCTCTCCCTCCCTCTCAGCGTTTTTCTGTCCTCCCCTCGTGGTGGTGAATGATGCTTGGATGTCATGTTAGTGGGGACAGGGAGGCAGGAGGAGGAGGTGGTGGAGGAGGAGGTGGTGGAGGAGGAGGTGCTGGTGGTGGTGGGGGGCTTACAGGAAGGAAGTCTTGCTGGAATATGATTACATCTCTGGGTAAACAGGGCAGCAGTAGGAAATGGATCCTTAGCCTCGGTCCTCAGGGCATCGACACACTGAAACCACCACTGAGAGCTTTAATGAGTAATACAATGTTACGCACACACTCCCTGAAGATCACATACCTGAGAACCTCACCTGCACCGTAACACACTCAACATAACATACGTATTTGTCAGGTTTTCAACACTTTAGACTGTTCCGGTTTGATGGATTCGATCATGACTGGACGTTTCCTCGGCGTTTGTGCTGAATGTTTAAGATTTAAGACACAGATCCGACCTGGTTTCTGTGTTTCAACATGTGGAATGCGGCGGCAACTTCCTGGAAAACTGCGAATGCTTGAACGGTGACCTCATCCTGCACGAGTAGGCGTGAACTCAGTGCAGGAATTCACCAACCTGTCAACCTGCAGCCTCCCATAACCTGAGCTCACACAAAGTTTGTCGTTATTTGAAATCAACAGTTCATCTGTAGATTATTTTAGCTTCGACTGGTAGTTGGAAAACTGCCAGTTAACCTCCTGGGTATTACCAGGGTCCACTGGAGTAAGGGCACATTCAGCGCTTCAGCAGAAATGCAGGTTTTCCCATTCATTTGAGTGGAGGTAGTGCAGAGAACTAAAACTGAGACTATCTAAACTCTGATTGTGTTCTGACTCTGTTTATTTCATGAAGCAGCTTCTAAATCCGAGTCTGACTGAAAGAAGACGAAGAAGTCGTATCTGGTTTTGCTGCAGTGGTCGAGCAACTTGGCCTGTGAATGAGATTGAGCGAGTAAGCGAGCGAGCGGCGGCCTTGATAAAGTCGGTTTTACATTGCTCATTCTTAAGTAAAATCATCGTTTCCTTATCAAGGGCTTGATAAAGTAAATCTTCTTTTTGTTTTTCATATTTTAGTTTCCATGGCGACGTCTCCAATTGTCTTATTTTTGTCCAAGGACGAAGAAAACCAGCAAATATTCACTCTTAAGAAGCAGGAACCGATAAACTTTCTGCATATTTGCTTAAAAAACGACTTAAAGATGATTCATTTGTTATAAAACAGTTGCATAGTTGATCAAATATAATTGATTAACTGGTCCACTCTTTTTTTTGTGTACATCCAGCTGCCTCTGAACGACCTCTAGCAGCATTATACTAACAAGCGCCGGGACATCTCACCTCGTCTGACTCTGACCTTTGTCTCAAAGTGCTCGTCCCCGTCCGATACGGTCATAAAACCGTGTTTGTTGTTGTTGTAGTTACCCCCCATCGTGACGTGACGACACACCTGCTCGACTGAATCTCGATTCACGACGCGGCCGGCGGCGTCTCAAAGTATCCGGAACGTGGATTAGACGCAGCTGCTTGAACACAGCGAAGAGTTCACTTCCAGTAATTAGTCACAGCGGCGAACAAATCCTGTTTCAACAAGAAGTGCAGCTCGTTGAGAAGGTAAAGACGCACCTCCTGATTTTTAATAGTTCAGAATAATCCTTTCAAACTGACTCGATAATTGATTTTCTATCGGATGGATGGAGGAGCACATCACTGCTGCCAGGCTGCTTCACCTTTATCAGGTTTTGCAGCTCAGAGCGGGCCGTGGGATTTATATCGTATATATTTGCTCTTTCTTTCTGGAGTTGTTGACCAAATACCAGCAAGACCACCAGATATAAGTTTGTTTTCTTTGACTTGACAACACTGGAGAAGAGTAAATAACATTATCAAACCATAAAATAAAAAATATTTGACTTTTATTTGGGGTTTATAGGATGCAGAGATCTGCAGCTTCGGGTCACTGCAGCTCGGTCTGAAAAATTCAGCCTCTTGCGTTTTATTTTAACTTTCTTCACCCAGAGTTTTATAAAGAATGAAGCTGCTCTGAGCCGAACTCCACGAAGGACGAACTCTGCAGATAAATACTGTACGATATTATCTTAAGCGAGATAATTGCACCGTGAAATGTTGATACCAGCCCGCACAGATCTCACACACAGATATTATGACGTCGCCTCGTCACCGGCTCTCCAAGGCTCGTGTCTTGTGTGTCGTTGCCGCGGTGAGCCGATACGAGCCGACGGTTCCTGCTCAGAGAGTTTAGTCCATCAATACTTAACGTCCAGACTTCAGACGGATCGGATCTCGTCCGGCGAAGAAAGCTTTGATGCTCTCTGCTTTGATATCCAGATATATTTAATATTTACAACAACAGGAGCAAATAAGTTCAAGTTATCGTGGTACAGGATGTTTTGAGGTCACAAGTTGATGTGTTTAAAGTAAAGCAATGCAAAGTAGTATAATAATAATGACCTGTATATATGCGGAATAAAGTAGTATTTAAATGACAGACTGTAAATAACATATATACGTTATATTTCATGGCAAAAAACATTTTATTTTCATTTTCCTTGGATTAAAAAAATGTAAAATATGGAATAAAACAGTAACTTTAACCATGAAATCATGAAACAGTACTAATATCATTTTACCGTAATATTAGGAAAAGTTATTTGATGTTTTTATGGTAAATTATTATTATTATTATTATTAAAGTGGTCGCAGCTCACTGTTTTGCTTGTTTTCAAACCTGTTACGTTCTTCCTGTGTGTTACACAAGTGCCAAGACGTACACTGTAATTATAATATTTGGTTCACGGGGCGTACCGAACGTTCAAACCAAATATCACGCACTGAGCAACACACACACACACACACACACACACACACACACACACACACACACGTGTGACAGAAAACAGGTCGTCCAATAAAAACATGACGCATCGTGTCAGCTTCAGATCAGGTGTCAACGACTAACAGAATTTCTTAGAAACCACGTTTCCGTCCTCCTGACGCTCCCACCATCGTACTGTAAACTAGTGACTAAACACACACACACACACACACACACACACCGAGCAGCCGGTGACAAACATCTCGCCGCCGTCAACCTGTGACAAACGACACACACCTTATCGACCAATGTCAAGCGGGATACACCTGATCGACTGTGTGATGTATGAATGCACGTGTTTGTGCGTGTGTGTGTTTGTGCGTGTGCGTGTGTGTGTGTGTGTGATTGAGACAGGGCGAGCGTGGAGCATTGTGGGTAATATTTGTTGACTCCCACACTGGTGCCGCAGTCACCGGGGCTTTGTCGTCGTAGATCTTCTGCTGTCATCAAACCCTCCTCCCACCGCCGCTCGCTCCTCTGCTGCTTTACCAGCTGTTTGTTTTACCCTCGCCCTGTAAACAATACCGCACACACACACACACACACACACACACACACACACACACACACACACACACACACGCACACACACACAGCCTCTCTCTCTATTGAATCTCCCACCTTTGTGATAAACATCGTGGCTGTTTACTGCGAGGCCGGGTCACGTAGGCCTGGGAGAGGTCAGCTCTGAGGCAGGCCCAGGCACAGTTGGACTGATTTATTGGTCGCGTGATGTATTAGCTTTTGGTTCAGGCTATGTTTGGAGTGTTTCACTTTTACTCCTTTTATTCATTTTGTGTTTATCGAGCCAGCAGCAGCTGATATCCCAGCTCGGCGTCTGTCTTTCAGCCTTTTATTTCACCAACCACTAAAAGTCAGTCCCACATTTACTCTTCACTTGCTCCCTCTCTCCTTTTCTCGTCTTAGCTTCCTCCGTCAGCGTCCTCTTCACTCTCTTCTCCTCTGCCATTACGTCCAGAGAGGCTGCTGAGCCTGGTTACATTGCCCAGCTCCTGTTCTGGCACAACACTGTGCTCCGGAGTGGGGGAATGCTCCGCTCCATGGCAGCATTCATCCATCTGAAAACCGTCCCGGAGGTCCTAAACACCTGCTAAAAATAAGCTAACAGCAGCTACAGTTGGCAACAGTTTGCTTCCGTTAGCGTCCTCTTCACTCTCTTCTCCTCTGCCAATATGTCCACAGAGGCTGCTAAGCCTGGTTACATTGCCCAGCTCCTGTTCTTGCACAACACTGTGCTCCGGAGTGGGCTCCTGGCAGCATTCGCCCATCTGAAAACCGTCCCGGTAGTCCTGAACACCTAAAAATAAGCTAACAGCAGCTACAGTTGGCAGCAGTTTACTTCACTTCTTCCGTCATCGTCCTCTTCGCTCTCTTCTCCTCAGCCAATGTGTTGGTAGAACGAGACAAGTATCGGGTCATTTTAGGACTTCATTACAGAGTCAACAGCAGAGACATGACAGGAAATGAGGGGAGATGGATAATGGGAATGACATGCAAAGATCTTCAGGCTGACTTGAATCTTGAATCGAATCGCTCGGCCACAGCGGCGCTCCGGGTCGAGTCAGTTTTATTTACACAACCTAAAATCACAAATTTGTCTCAGAGGCTTTTCCAGTCTGTCCCTGAAGACGAGATTCAGAAGGAAAAGCTTCGAGAGAGAGGGACAAAGCTCGGGGAGATAAACGGAACAGAAACAGAACGACGTCGGGTCAAAGTTAAGTACAAATGGTGAAGCTGTGACAAAGCTCAAACTCTATTATGGCGGTGGTTTGTCTCTAACCTCATGAAAGCGCCACTTCTGAGGCATCGACTCAGTGTTTGCAAATCCTGGTTTGTGTTTTATGGAGCGTTGCAAACCAAAAACAAACCGCTTACAAAGATGCAACAAATTAAACTGAAACCATCTAAACACACAGCAACGTTAATGGGATGTGTCCACTTTACCAGTTGGACGAGTTGGTCAGAAATGGACCCGCCCAAAGTAAAAGTTTACTTCTCTTTATACAAATAGTTTTATTTATTATCGGTTTGTCTATTAGTGGTTATAGACTTTTAGGTTTTTGCACTCCAGCAACGTAAACTTGACATTTCTTCGACCCAGTTTTATCCGCCTCACACTCAAACTGGACAAGAACCTACGTAGCGTTACATAGTTGGAGTTTCGTTCACGTCCTCTAACGCTGCAACGCGATCGACGTTTGACGTTTACAGCAGAAGCATTTCTTCGCTCTGCTCGGCTGGTCTATTTTTGACGGACGCTGCATCAATCAGCCCAGTTACACACAGAAACAACATAGATAATTCAGTCGATTTTCAAAATAAAACACCCTGTGGAACTATGTAGCCTCGTGACTCATGGTAGAAGCCAACGCCAACGTTTAGTGGGCAGCACTCCTAGAAAAGACCTAAACCAACCATGACTTCAGAGGCACCCAACTAAACTCGTTTTCCAGCGTGAATCACGTCTAGATCTCTCGTCCTTCAGCTCAGAAACTTTGTCTTAACCCACCACCGTTTTCTCACCATGGCCCGATACCAGAAGATTAGGAACGTGGGGTGGAAGTGAGATGGCTCACCCATTAGCTACTATATATTTAAGCAGGTGCCCAATAGTAATAAAACAGTCGTTATCTCATGACTCTTTCCACAATAAGCAGGTGTACTTTTTAAAATATTATTTACAGAGACTCGACCATTCCCACCATGAGCAAACACTTGGCGACAGTGGCAGGCTAATGGTGGACGGACGTTGATTGCAAATGTGGCGTTTAATTTGCCTGGAATAAAGGTTTGGGAATTCAAGGTTCTGATTTGATTTCAAGATTTTTAAAAAGAAGGACGAAGTGTGAAGGGAGGAGGTAGATTGTTAATACTTGGTGGAGTTTAGAGCCAATGACGTGAATAAAGCGGCGACAGGTGTTGCTGGAACGTTTCGTAACACGCCATGAAGTACACTGGAACTGTGGCTGAAATCTGATTGGATAAAGCTGCTGCACACTTCAAACAGGAAGTGACACGGGGAGGGCAAACAGGAAGTGCGAGGCAGAGCAGGCACTGTTGTTCCAGCGTGTTTTCTTTCCCGTCCCCGTTCCCGTTCCATCACTCGGCGTGGGCACGACGCCAAGCCGAGAGAGGAAGGAGAGAGGAAAAGGGAGTGAGGGAGTCAAAGAGGAGGAGGAGGAGGAGGGCATTCTGGGGAATCCCCCCCTCCTCCTCCTCCTCCTCCTCCCGTCTCCTCCTCACCCCCATCACATTAAACTGCACCTCTCAAAGTGCTGACTCAAAACTCTGAGCGTTTGAATTCAGACACTTTCTCCGATGTTTCATTGTCATGAGTTGATTTTCTTTGGCTCTCTGCGACTGGACAGAAACATGCTTCCAATGGGACGATGTTGCTGCATATCTGTTGGTGTAAGTAGGAAACTCTCTGTTTTATACGCTTCGTAATATGCTAACACGTCTGTCATTTTGTTTTTGGAGCCAATCAGCTTTCAAGTGACCAAACGGGACGTTAAAGATTTAATTAACAACTTGCAGGAAAGTCCAGTCAAGCGTGCTAAAAGTCAAAAGGGTTGTTCCCCAAGCCGACTATTTTTGGACTGAGCTCGTGCCGCCCAGACGTGCAGCGTTGGTGGAGCTAACGCCGGCTGAATGACGCCTGGTTGCTCATCTGTAAGGACACCCACCAGTCCATCAAAGCGTCCACGTGACTTAAAGCCTAAAAGTGTTTTTTGTACCAGGCTGTAAACATGTTTATTTCTGCCGTGAAACATGGGGACTTATGGAGACTGACTCACTTCTGGAGCCAGCCTGCTGAATTTGTGGTCATTTTTTCCGGAGCAGTGTGTGGTAGCTCTGATTGAAACCACCTCGCCTCACCGTCTCCTTTCTAGCATATAGGAAAAATCAGATAATCTGTCATAAAATGAAGTTAAAGAGTTAGACAGGTGGAAAAGTTGTTGGTGCTAGACAAAGTCACGGTTCATCCTCTGGGGATCACGACTGTGTCGCTCTGATTGAAACCACCTCGCCTCACCCTCTCCTTTCTAGCATATAGGAAAAATCATATAATCTGTCATAAAATGAAGTTAAAGAGTTGAACAGGTGGAAAAGTTGTTGGTGCTAGACAAAGTCAGGGTTCATCCTCTGGGGATCATGACTGTGCAGCTTGATTGGATCATCAGTATTAGCTGTTGGTCTCCTATTATTGCAACTTTGCCCAGATCTAAATCACGAGCTGATGTGCATCCACTTCAACGTGTCGAGTTCATTGTTCCCGTGCTCGGCGTCTCATTGGCATTCAGCGGCGAGACTCTCAAGTGCCACGACGCACTGAAGCGCGGCAGGCGGCATTAATCAATGTGCCGAGCAATCAGCGGCCGGCCTAATTCAATCACCCCTCCAACAGAAGGAGTGTGTGTTCACACCGCCGTTACGTCTGCGTGATTTGTGCGAGTCCTTTCCGCCGCCCGCCGAAACAAAGCGGGAAGAGGCAGCAGATAAAAGAGCATCACGGAGAGAGGAGCGCTGTGTAAAATTAGTGTTGCCACTTTTTCCCGAGGTTGGAGAGATGACAGTGAGGTCGGTGTTGTCGTTTTCTGTGGAGGGAGTTGAAGTGGAGACAAAGAAGAAAAGCCTTCGCAGTGTGTTTCCTGGCAGCCAGCAGAGACGTCCATTCACTCATGTTGTGATAACTGGAGACAGTTCGTGACTAATTCTGAGCGGCGGTGACAAAAAAGGGTTTAAAAGCGTCTCCGTTTCCTATCACGGTCTTTATTTCTGACGCTCGTTCTTCCACGTGACCTGACAAAACTCTGACTTACTTACTGAACCATTATCATCCATTTATAAAGACCAGCTAGGATCGTCATCAGGGTTGTTTCACAGGCTCGCTCTAGGAATTAATATAAGCCTGGACAAAAGACGGAGCACCTGTTGAGCGGACCTCTTTAAAGACTTGAAATGTAAACACAAAAACTGTCCTTCAGCAGCTTAAATCCAAAAAAAGACTGAAGCCTGAGGCCATGTAAGAGTCGGCAAAACAGAGTTGGACAAGTAAACTTCCCAGAAAGTCATTTTTGGATTTAAATAACCAACAATATTGTCAGATTTTGACAAATTCAGTAAATGCCAGAAAAATTAAGATCTGTCCAACAATCACAAGATTCATTTGAGTCAAGGAAGTCCGATTTGTCCGATGGTTTCAGAGAGAGAGCAAACAGAGATTGAGCGACTTGGACAGTGAATGAGAGCGAGCGTCGGCCTTGATAAAATCGTTAATCAGAGAAGTAAAATTTCCTGATTGTTTCACAGCGGGAACGTTCAGCACAAACAATCGTTGCACAATCCATGAGAAAAAAACGCCCCAAAATTTGTTATATTTAAAAACCGTTAGGGTTAGTCGATTAACCGCTATTTTAACTTTTTCATTTTAAACTTCGTTTCAGTTGCTAAATATTCTGTTTTTAGGTTCTCAGATTTGAGGATTTGCTGCTTTTCTTGCTTTTCTTTTTGGGTCGTTCATCCGACTAAACTCAGAAATCAAAGACATCGCTCTGAGAAACTATGAATGCTTTAAAGACTAAACAATCAGCAGATGAAAACAATCGTGAGCTCTAATTAACAGCACAACAATACCTGCATCGACCGACGCCGTCTCCTCGCTGTGTTGTTTCAACCTGTGTGCAGTGTTTTCCGTCGTCTACGATCGAACGCCCGACCGCGGCATCGACGTCGTCTCTGGTTGCCAATTTGAGTGAAGCGGGCTGCCACCGGGAGCCGAGCTCTTATCGGTGCTGTAGATTAAAGAGACGATGCATCAGCCACTCGAGCGGACTTACAGTATCTGTCTCTTCTCCATCAAGTGGGTGTTCAGGCGAGCTCGTGGAGGGGTCCATCGATCTGCTGTTTGTATGACAGGACCGGGAGACGGAGGACTCGTCGATATCTTCAGGTCGATCCATATCTGCCAGCTCTGCTCACCTTGCTCCTCCGACTCCTTTGATAATCCCTCTCGAAATTCACAATAGAAAAGTTTTCAGAGATAAAGGTTTTAAAGGTGAGGAAGAGGAAATCCAAGAGTTTGCTGTTGTAGTTTAAAGCCCCCCGTTTTACAGTGTAATCCCACTGTGGTAAATTACAGATAGCTGTACTCGAGTATTTATGATTACGTCCCGGATTTACTCTTGTCCGGCGGGCTTGGCTCGCTGTCCAAGCTCCAGTCCATGAGGTAACGTTGCCAGCGATATCTTTAGCAAAACCCTGTGAGTGGATGTGTAACTTATAGCTTTCCAAATTAGCTTAGCAGCTAATGTGATCTGTGATACCAACTTGTATATATTGCCTGGCTCCGGTTCTGGCACGACACTCGCTCTGCTCCCTGTTAGCATTCCCCGCCGCAGACTCCAGGCCTGTAAACCACCTCCTCTTCTCTTCTTCTACTTCCTCCTGATGGTCCAAAATTCATGTTGGTACGAACACTGCCACTCCTTCGGTGCTCTGAGCTCACAGCCCGGCTAACAAACTGAGCTAACATTAGCTAACAAAAGGAGCTAACAGAAGCTAACAAACAGAGCTAACTTGCAGCTAATAAACTGAGCTAACATTAACTAACAGCAGCTAACAAACAGAGCTAACGGCAGCGAACAAACTGAGCTAACATTAGCTAATAGCAGCTAACAAACGAAGCTAACAGCAGCTAACAAATGGAGCTAACAGCAGCTAACAAACAGAGCTAACAGCAACTAACAAACTGAACTAACAGCAGCTAACAAACAGAGCTAACAGCAGCTAACAGCAGCTAACAAACAGAGCTAAGATGAGCTAACAGCAGCTAACAAACTGACTTAACATTAGCTAATAGCAGCTAACAAATGGAGCTAATAGCAGCTAACAAACGAAGCTAACAGCAGCTAACAAACTGAGCTAACAGCAGCTAACAAACTGAGCTAACAGCAGCTAACAAACAGAGCTAACAGCAGCTAACAGCAGCTAACAAACAGAGCTAAGATGAGCTAACAGCAGCTAACAAACTGACTTAACATTAGCTAATAGCAGCTAACAAATGGAGCTAATAGCAGCTAACAAACGAAGCTAACAGCAGCTAACAAACTGAGCTAACAGCAGCTAACAAACTGAGCTAACAGCAGCTAACAAATAGAGCTAACAGCAGCTAACAGATTAAGTTAATATTAACTAACAGCAGCTATCAAACAGAGCTAACAGCAGCTAACAAACTGAGCTAACATTAGCTAAAAGCAGCTAACAAACGGAGCTAACAGCAGCTAACAAACTGAGCTAACAGCAGCTAACAAACTGAGCTAACAGCAGCTAACAAACTGAGCTAACAGCAGCTAACAAACAAAGCTAACAGCAGCTAACAAACTGAGCTAACATGAGCTAACAGCAGCTACAGTTGGCAGCAGTTTACTTCACTGTCTATCAAACTCTGGTAAATAATCATTTAGCTGCTTTAGCCTTCTAGCTGTTGTCATGAGCGGTGACACATAGTACAAACGGGTCGGAGCGTGTCATCGTCGACCAGCAGCGACAAAGACAAACGTGTGGCTCTAACCGCTCGCTGTGTGACCTCGCGGAGCAGCCGCTCAGTTTGGAGTGTTTTTATCAGACGTGTGTTTTTAAAAAAAAGGTTGCAGTCACTGAGAGCCGACCAACCAATGTGTTTGGTGAAAGGCCACACTCTGCAGAGGGGTCACAGCCTAGCAACAGCCGGGCCCAGGCATAGCAACAAGCAGTCCAGCAGCAACGCGGTAATTGGACCTTAAGAGTCAGCGCCGCAGGATGGACGCTCTAACAAGCCCGGGCACATTTCATCACACGGACACGTGTGCAGCACAGAAGCATGAGGTTTATCCGAGCCGAGTGTTTTATAGTGACTCCCATTAGTGTAAAAAATGAAGCAGGTTTTACTGCGGCTGCTCTGCGCATGCTGCACTGTCCTTGGGTAGATTCAGTGTGTGTGTGTGTGTGTGTGTGTGTGTGTGTGTGTGTGTGTGTGTGTGTGTGTGTGTGTGTGTGTGTGTGTACATGTATGTGCGGTCCTCGTTCAAACACGGCAGCGAGCACATGATGAGTTCATGTGCCTTGAAGTGTCGCTGCTCAAGGTCACTTCATCTTCCAGGTCCCATCTTCTAACGGAGTATAAAGTATAAATACATTCATACATACATTTATGCTCAATTACAGCAGCTATATTTATATTATATATACATATATGCATGTACTTCAATCTTAAAAAATATTTAAATACACATTTTTTTTACTTTTTTCTCAAAATATCACAAAATTTTTCATTTTCTTTGCAATATTTTGACTTTATTTCCAAAATATTACAACTTTAAACTCAATGTTAATTGATTCACTATTTTTCTTGACATTAATAAAAAAATATTTTGACTTTAATTGTTAAAATATATATATTTTTTACTTTATTTGCAAAAAAAATTCCATTTCTTATCATATTTTTATTAATATTGTGACTTTATTGACAGAATTGACCTTTTCCTTTTCATATTAGTTTGTTTCGAAATGTTTTGATTTCAAAATTTCAAAAGTAGCGCTATGAAAATATGAAAACATGCAAATCTCTATGATGGAGAACATTAAAAGTCTCCGTCATTCTTTTATTCAGAGTCGTATTTTCCGTTGAACGCTCATCCTCGTCCTCATCCTCAGCTGGGCGTCGTCTTTAACTTAAAGGTCAACATCCGTGTGATGAATCTGGAAAGACGGATCACCAATCGGAGACATAAATGGACATAAATGGACTGATTATAGCCAGATGATGCAGTTAGAGGAGCGGCTGGATGTGGACTGATTAGAGACAGAGGAATGGACGAGGGCGGAGGCCGAACGAGGCAAAAGAAATGAAGGAAATCAAGATGAACATGAACAAGCTGGTGGTGCGTTCAACATCGAATGTTTTTATTTGTTTGTTACGTGTCCGTGTCATCCGGCTTTATCTGATGGCTGTGGTTGCTACGGGTGACCTCCGTCTGCTGTGATGAGTCAGACTCCGCCACTGCCATCGCCGTGACCTCGATATTGTGAAATAATTACGTGATCTAGGTCACGGATACAGCAAAGATTTGATATTGTTTCTCATCATATCTGTTTGTTAATGTTTGAACATTTAATTAGTCAGTGCTTTGTCAGATTTAAGTCATTTCGGAAACTTTTGGATTCAAAAACTCACTGCTGAAGTTGGATAACTTTTAAAGGCTGAAAAATCCTGAAACAGGAAGCACATAGCGCGCACACATGATTTGTTACAAGCTAAAATGTGACCGTAAGATCGTAAGTGGAGGTAAAAATGAATCAATGAATGAATTATATAGCATCTAACTCATCAGCTATCTACTGTATGAATAGAAAGTTAAACATTAATACCATACGTCAAATATATTTACCCCATAATATCATCAAAACTCAAGTGTACTTGCATCAAATCTGGTTGCTTTAGTTAAGATTACGCTCAAATATTTTTTTCCCAACCGAGGGCCAACCTTTACTTTTGTAAATTCCTGGTTTATTCCCATTTATTCCCTTAAATGTATCTGTCTTGATGGTGGTAAGGGGAGAGATGAATATTTTCTGAGGTGGCACAAGGTTTAAAAAGTTTAAGAAACACTGCTGCTATAGCGTGTGGATAAAAGTTAGCAGGACCCAGGATGGATCCCTGAGGAACTCCACAGGAGTTAGCAGCAGTAGACGGTGATAAATTACCTTTAAATGTTAAATCTTTGTAAAGCTGTAGCATGAATACCAACCACATTGCGAAGGCGATTAATTCAGACGGCGTGTTGTTCAGTATCAAAGGCCACGAGGTCCAGAAGAAGAAGTACGATCGTGCCTTTATCAAGAGCAAATCATTTAATTACATCCGAGCTTTTTCTGTCTTGGAGAGTAATTTAAAAACATCTTCATCGCGCTGACAGATGTGAGAGGGCATAACCCGAGGACGACGGCGATGCTGCTGCTGGACACAAATCATCCTGTCGTAAACGTTACCCCCCCCTTTACATTCAGCTCATGTTCTCAGCCTCGCCTGTAAATGTACATGAGAGGGAGGAGAAGAGGGGAGAAAAAAGGCAGTGGGTGACCGAGACAGCAAACGACACAATGAGAGAGAGAGAGGAGAGAGAGGAAGGGAGGAGATGCTGTGGGTGAGTGAGTGGAAGCGATCATTAATACGAATTTAAAGGATGTGAGGAGAGGACTGCGAGCAGAGCAGCCAGCGTTTGGAGGAGGGAGGCAGCAGGAGAGGGCGGATGGGAAGAGGAGAGGAGTTCGCCGGTCAACTGTGAGTGCAGTGATCCAAACAACAAGAAAAGGAAAAGAAGAGCTCTGTGACGAATAA